>RYYW01000135.1:0-153186 GCA_013621005.1 Aeschynomene evenia | reverse complement strand
TTGGTTGTACCCTTGAGCAACCAACCTGGCCTTGTTTCTCACGACTTGACCGTTTTCATCAAGTTTGTTTCGAAACACCCATTTAGTCCCAATGACACTCTTGCCTTTGGGCTTCTGAGTTAGTTTCCAAACTTGATTTCTCTCGAATTGGTCAAGTTCATCCTGCATGGCATTTACCCAGCTAGGATATCTAACGCCTCTTCTATGGAGTCTGGTTCAAATTCAGAAACCATAGCAAGATTTGTGTAGTTCCTTCTGGTTCTTACGCCAGTTGGATCACCCAAGATTCATTCTGAGAAACGTTCTCAAGTCTCTTGAACCTCTAATCTTTAAGAGTAGGTTCTGAGAAGGAGACACAGAAGGTTTCTTTCTGAGTCATCAGAAGCTTGTCCTTCTGAGAATCTAAGTTCCATTGCATTTGGAGAGTAGATTCTCTAGGTTCTGGAGCTTCGATGATGCACTAGATTTTTCTTAGATGAGATGTTGTTCCATGGTTGGAAATCAGTCTCATCATCTATAAGAATTTCTTTTTGGCTTCTCAGAGAGATGTTTATTTCTCAACTCATCTCCTAAGTCTGCATTTTCTGAGACATGTCTTACTGAGTTCTTTGAACTTAAATATGGATATCTCTTCAACACATTTACTCCTTTTGTTATATACTCTGTAAGCTTTAGAGACTGAGGAGTATCCTAGGAAGCATCCATCATCGGACTTAGGATCAAACTTAGAGAGTTTGTCCTTGTGTTGAGAATAAAGCAAGAAGAACCAAATACATGGAAATAAGAAATGTTTGGTATTTTATTCTTCCATAGCTCGTAAGGAGTCTTTTCATAATTGGTCTCAAAAAGACTCGATTCTGAATGTAGCATGAAGTGTTAACTGCTTCAGCCCAGAAACCTTTTGAAGTCCGCTTTCTAAGAGCATTGTTCTTGCATCTCTTGAAGGCTTCGATTCTTTCTCTCAGCCACTCCATTTTGTTGAGGAGTTCTGGGAGATGAGAATTCGTGAGCAATGCCCAGATTTTCGCAAACTTTTTCGAAAGCATGATTCTCAAATTCACCACCATGATCTGATCTTATGGTATGAATGTGCGAATCCTTTTCTGTTGAAACTCTTTTCGCAAATGCTTTGAACTTCTCAAAAGTTTCTTCCTTAGAGGCTAGAAAGAAAACCCAAGTGAATCTGGAGTAATCATCCACTATGACAAGACCATAGCGTTTTCCAGAAAGGGAAGCCGTTCTGGTTGGTCCAAAGAGATCCATGTGGAGCAGTTCCAGTGGTTTCTGAGTAGAAATACCACTTTTACTGGAAAGGAAGCCTTGGTCTGTTTCCCTCTTCACAGAAGTCGCAGGTTGCATCCTTCTGATACTTAATGCTGGGAAGGCCCTTTACAAGTCTTTTTGAGAGAGTTCAGAAAGAAGTCTCATATGGGCATGACCAAGTTTCTTATGCCACAGCCATTTGTCTTCTTGGACAGAGACAAGGCACTCGCGTTTTGATCCTTTAGATCATTCAGATGGATAACATAGATGTTACCAACACATTTTCCTTCCAGAACGATCTTGTCATTTGTGAGATTAATCACATGACAATACTTGGCATAAAACTCAACCTTTAAGCCTTTGTCACAAAATTGACTAATGCTTAATAGATTGTGAGTTAAGCCATCGACCAAAAGTACATCTGAGATTTGGTGAGAGGAATCCTACCAACATCTCCGATTGCAGTGACTCTTCCTTAGCGCCATCACCGAATCACACTGTTCCGCCTTTCTTGGCTTGAGCTTCTGAACCAGTGCTTGCTTCCAGTCATGTGCCTCGAGCAGCCACTGTCAAGGTACCACTGCTCATCGTGGTGGTGGAGCAGCGCTTGATGATGTACCTGCAGTCACAAAGTTAAAAAGATTTAGGTACCCATTCTTTGTTGGGTCCTTGCTTGTTAGCTTTCTTGGACTTTTGCCTTCTTTTCTTAGAAGGGTTATGGTTTTGAGAGTCAGAACCCTTTTGTTTGCCCTTTTCAGAAGTACTTGCTTTCTGAGAAGTTTTACCCTTCTGAGAGGGGTTAGTCTTCTTAGAAGGCTTTGCTTTCTAAGTTTTCTTCTTAGCCTTCTGAGGCTTAGAGATTTTTCCTTTTCCAACATAGGGCATTTTTCAGAACCATGACCACTCTTAAAACATGCAATGCACATGCGAGGTGACTTAGTTAAGAATGGATCAATATCATGTGGTTCAAAGACTTCTTCATATCCAAGACCGCTTTTGTCTTTATAGGGTCTTTAACCCCCAAGCAAAAGACTTAGCATCTTCTCACCATTTACCATCTTAACTAAGTCAGAGGTTAGAAGTTCATTTGTCTTTTGTAGTTCGATCATGGCCTTTTCAGCCTTCTCTACTGTGATTGAAGACAAACTTTCTAATGCTTGATACAGGTCATGACTTTCAAGGTATCTACCTTTGAAGTCGTCTCTCTCAAGCCTTAGGTTTTGAACTTCTTGAGTTAGTCTTACATTTTCAGCTTCTAAATTTTTAAAAGATTTTTTGAGATCGCTGAAACTGTTAGCTAACTCGTTTGAGTCTTTCAGAAGATCATAATAAAGTTCTGAGAGCTCATCGTATGAATATGAAAGAGGAGGAGAATTTGGTACCTCTTCTGACTCAGATTCTGTTTCCAGAATGTAGTCAGTTCCTGCCATGAAGCAAACATTAGCTTCTTCTTCCTCACTTGCTGCTTCAGAAGCTTCCTCTTCTGAATCACTCCAGGTTGCAGCCATTGCCTTCTTTTTCCTTCTGGAATGAATTTCTTCTTCCCTTTGTTTTGTGGACACTCCGTCTTGAAGTGGCCTTTTTCTCCACATCCAAAGCATGTGGCATCTGAAGGCTTTGACTTTCCTTTCTTAGGAGTGAATTCCTTGCCTTTGTTTGGTCTCTTTCTCCAGGCTTTCTTCATTTTCTTTACTAGGAGAGAGATGTCGTCGTCGTCAGAATCTGAGCCTTCATCATTGTCAGACTCAGAAGCTTCTTCAGCTTTGAAAGCTTTGGAAGACTTTCTGACTTGACTGTTCAGAGCCAGTCCCTTCTGAGGTCTGGAGGAAGCGGATGGTCCTCCGAGCAACCCTTCCAGTTCGATCTCATGCGTTCTGAGCGAACCAAATAGTACATCCAAACCCAGCTGGTTTAGATCCTTGGCTTCCTGGATTGCTGTGACCTTAGGACGCCATTTTGCAGAAAGGCTTCTGAGGATTTTTCTTACCATCTCAGCGTTTGAGTAAGTCTTTCCCAAGACTTTCAGCTGGTTGATGATATGGAGAAATCTTATTGACATGTTGTCAATAGTTTCCTCAGGCTGCATGCTAAAGGACTCGTATTTGTGTACGAGCATTGAGATTTTCGTTTCCTTGACTTCGTCATTACCTTCGTGCAGCATATGAAGTCTTTCCCAAATCTCTTGTGCAGTATCACATGACACAATTTTGTCATATTCTACCTTGGGTAAAGCACATAGGAGAATATACTTGGCTTTGAAGTTGAGTTGTATCTTCTCCTTCATCTCTTGAGTCCATTCGTCCTTAGGGACTCGTCTTGTATAGGTTCTGAGTGCTGGAGGTGCCACTCCTGGCTCAGCGTCTGTTGCAACTACAGCGTCCTCTGTAATTGTCTGCAGAGGCTGATAGTCTCCATTCTCGATCCTATCCCATAAGTCCATACTGGTGTGCTTGATGAATAGCGTCATCCTGTCACGCCAGTAGTCGAAGCTGTCTCCGAGAAACATCGGAGGTCTGTTTATTGAAGCCCCATCTGATATGAATGCAGCTGGTGAATTCATATTTCCCTTCGTGGATCTTTTTCCTTGACACTGCGAAGTGCTCAACCCCTTAAGGACCGAGCTCTGATGCCAATTGAAAGTGTATGTGTGCATGAGAAGGGGGGTTGAATCGTGCAAGTTTTAAAAATTACTTCTTAAAACTTTTACTTAGAAAGCTGTTTTTACTCAGAAGGTAGATTTTAAAGTTTGCAGCGGAAATTGCTTTCTGAGAAGATTAAGTTTCTGAGAACTTAGTCTTTCTGAGAAAGTTCCTTTCTGAGCAGTTTTAAGAAAATGACTTTAAGTTAGAGTTTCTTAAACGCTTTCTGATTTTAATCAATAAAGTTTTCACGAGACCTCTTAATTAAAATCGTGGTAGAGTTTTTCTCAAAGATTTATGCAAGTAAAGAGTAAGGGAGAAAAGCTTAACACAGAGAATTTTATACTGTTTCGGTTATAACCAACCTACTCTAGTCCCCAACCTTCAGTTGAGAGTTCTTGGATATTCTTCTTAAAATGCCTTCCCAGACAACAATGCCTTTACCAAGTAAAGGACTTCCACCACTTCACAACCCGAAGTGGATTTCCTTGCCTCCAACACTAGAGGACTTCCTTGCCTTAATCACTTAAGGACTTCCTTGCCTCACAACCGAGGACTTCCTTGCCTTAATCACTTAAGGACTTCCTTGCCTCACAACCGAGGACTTCCTTGCCTTAATCACTTAAGGACTTTGAACTTTGCCTCAAACACCAGAGGACTTAAACCTGCCTTCACACAAAGAAGGACTTAGCGTTTTTCGAATGTTGGTTTTGATCGAAAACAACTACCAAGACTAAGTTACAAACCTAGTTTTACACTTAGTAGACTTCTAGAAATAACTTACACAAGGTAAGGATTTACACCAATAATGAACTAGAAGATTTTAGCAAAGTTCGAAAAACAACTTTTGAAAAATTGTCTTTCTGAGAAAAATTCAAGTTCGAAATATGATTTCAAATTGACAGAGTTTTTGCTCAGTTTGTTTAAGAATTTTTCGCGCTTAAGTTTCGTCAATTTACTCTGTAATTTGTTCTCATATTTATAGGCGTTAATGTGCCACGAATTTGAAGTTTCTCTTTGCTGATGTGGCTGTGTTCTTTTCGGAACGGCTCCCTGCTACAGTCAGCGCGAAATGAGGAACTTTTCAGAACTGCACAGTGCGCGTGTTCCCACTTCCTTAGCTTGTTGTAGCGAGCTTTCTGAGACTGCTTGCGATCCCTTGAGTCCAGACACTTGATTGCTTCTGAGTCCAACTTTCTGAGAGTTGTATGGACTTCTGAGGCGAACCTTCTGAGGGAAGACCCTTCTGAGAACTACTAGTCACAAGGTCTTCTGAGACCCTTCTTAGGCGACAGTGTTCTTTCCTCAGAAACATGTTTTCACCTTCTGCGCTTCTGAGACATCCTTTCTGATATCTTTGGCGCTATGATTTTATCAATTGATCTTGAGGCTACTTGATGTTTTGTCTTGGTCTTTACTCATGTTATTGCAATAATCTAAAGCTTTCTGAGACACTTAGCGCACATATTAGCAAAACCTTAAGTAAAATTTTTATACTTATGGCTTACCTTGTTATCATTAAAACTTTCATAACTCTAAGAGAATTATGCCTAATTCTCTCAGAAGGGTTCTGGAGCTTACATAAATAGCAACACATATGAGTCTAGCCTCACATAAGAATTTTGAATTTCACTCTCTCACTCAGAGAAAGTTAATCTTTGTTTTCTTTGAAATTCACTACTGACATAGAGAGTCTCAGAGGAGCATCAAGGTGGACGTGTGACAGCCATAACTGCTGTGTGGACTTCTAAAGGTCGTCGCTGCTACTGCGTCGGAAGGATTGACATAACTCATTTCGTGTAGTTGCCACGCTTCAACAGGTAAATCAAATATGATTTATGATATTTCACAAGGTTCTATGAGAGGGAATTGCATGTAAAATTTTTGTTTTCCGCTGCTTCTATATACATGATTTCCCAACATCCACATCAAAGCCTTAGAAGACTCTTGCCCTGAAAAGCTCCTCAAAAAGGCCTTCCAAGGCCTTCAAGACTTCTGAGTGCTCAGATTCAGAAAATGAATCTGATTAAGAGTTAGATGAAGAAGACATATCCATGCTGGTGAGAAAGATGACCAAGGCTTGGAAGAACAGGCCTAGAAAGGGCAAGAAGGCCATGATCAGAAAAGACAAGAAAGGGAAGATGAAAGCTTCTGAAGCCACATGTTATGGATGTGGTGAGAAAGGACACTTCAAGACGAAATGTCCCAAGATCAAAAGTGGAAAGAAGAAATTCTTTCCCAAAAAGAAGAAGGTAATGGAAGGCACTTGGAGCGACTCAGAAGAAGAAGCTTCTGACTCCCAAGATGAGGATGAAACGAACGTGTGCTTCATGACTAATGAGGATTTCATTCTTGAGACATAATCAGAGTCAGAAGATGTAAAAAATTCTCTCCCCACCCATACATATAAAGAACTCTTAGAACTCTATGATGAGCTTCTGAGTGATTCAAACGAATTAGCTCAACTTTTTTGCTTTTACAAAAAAGCTTTTAAAAATCTCGAGAGTGAAAATGCAATGCTAATTCAAGAAGTAAAGAGGCTAGAGCTTCAAATAGATGATCTCAAAGAAAGAAACCTAAAAAGTTGCGAACTCTATCAAGCTCTAGAAGATATGACTTCTGTAACTATAGAAAATGCTGAGAAAGCTTTAATAAATTGCAGAAGACAAATGATCTTCTTACCTCTGACCTTGTCAAAATGGTCAATCGACGCAAAATGCTCGATCTTATGCTTGGAGGTCAAAGACCATACAAAGATAAGAGAGGGCTCGTCTATGAAGAGGTATTTGAACCTCATACCATTGACCCATCTTTAAAAAAGGTTCCGTGCATTTGCACTATGTGCTTTAAGGTTGGACATGGTTCTGAAAATATCCCAAACTGAGAAAAGAAAAAATCTTTTTAGCTGTTAAGGCTAAAAGGAGAAATTTCTCTAAGAATGACAAAGTTTCCAAGAAAGGAGAAACAAAAATTGAGAACCTTAAGAAACCAGAACTCAACCTTCAAAAACCAAAGCACAAAAAGACTAAGAAAGCTAACCACAAAGGACCCAACAAAGCATTGATACCTAAAACAAATGGTTCTGTGAATGCAGGTGCATCAACAAGCATTGCTTCATCATCAAGATGATCAATGGTACCTGGACAGTGGATGCTCGAGGCACATGACTGGAAGCAAGCACTGGTTCAGAAACTTAAAGCCTAAGAAAGGAGGAACCGTGCGTTTCGGTGATGGCGCAAAGGGCAAGGTCATTGTCATTGGAGATGTTGGTAAGAATGGCTCTCACCACATCTCAGATGTACTACTTGTTGATGGCTTGACTCACAACCTGCTAAGCATAAGTCAGTTTTGTGACAAAGGCTTGAAGATTGAGTTTCTTGCCAAATATTGTCATGTGATTGATCTCACTAACGATAAGATCATTCTAGAAGGGAAACATGTTGGAAACATCTATGTTATCCATCTAGAGGATCTAAAAGATCAAAATGTGAAATGTCTTGTCTCTGTATAAGATGACAAGTGGCTATGACATTAGAAGTTTGGTCATGTCCATATAAAGCTACTTTCTGAGCTCTCTCAGAAAGGACTTGTAAAGGGACTTCCCAAACTCAAATATAACAGAGATGTCACTTGTGACTTCTGTGAGAAAGAGAAACAAACTAAAGCTTCTTTTCCTAGCAAGAAAGTAGTTTATACTCAGAAACCACTTGAGCTTCTTCACATGGATCTTTTCGGTCCAATTAAAACAGCTTCCATTACTGGAAAACGATATGATCTTATTATAGTCTATGAGTATTCAAGATTTACATGGGTTTTCTTTTTGGCTTCTAAGGAAGAGACGTTGAGAAATTCAAATCTTTTGGGAAAAGAGTTTCAAATGAAAAATGTTTTCAGATCCTCAAAACTTCAGCCTCTACCATCCTCTAGTAACCACTCCGAGCAAGCACACACTCAACAGCTCCTGTTGCGCATCCAAGAAGGTGACACCTTGGCGACCTTCGAAGGAACGACAATGACATATATGAACCTAGCGAGCGACAAATCTGAACTTGGCGAGGCTCTGAGTAAGCTCACATATAGCAGCTCTTGTCGCGCATCCGTGGCAGGCGACACCTTGGCGGCGTTAGAGGGAACGACGACGACAAGTCTTAACCTGTCGAGTGGCGGAGAGAACCAGAGTTCTTGTTGGTAGCGGTAGGAGCGATGCATGTCATTGGCGACCTTAGAGGGAACGGTAGCGGTGGATCTGAACCTTATGAGGAAAAGGGTACAAGCACAGATCTAAACCTTGGAGGGAACGTCGTGAGGTCAAAGTTTGTTGTTGATGAAAACATCTTTTGTGGCTAGACTAGGGTAAACCAATTTTTTGTATTTTTTTTTTTAAATGTGCATTTTATTTTCATTTATTTAGTTGTGAATAATTTTAATGTTGTTTGTGCATTTTTTGTTTATTTGGTTATGCATTAATTTTTTTATTTAGATTTGTGCGCTCGTCTAAAAGTTTTTGTTATGCATTTTTTAAAATTTGATTGTGTACATACATATACAAGGTGTTGTGCACTGATTCTTATCTTGGTTGTGCATAAACATTTTTTTAGTTGTGCAAATACTTTATTTTTTTTGTTGTGCATAAGCATTTTTTTTGTGCAAATGCATTATTCTGGTTGTGCATAACATTATTCTAGTTGTGCATATATATTATTTTGTTTGTGCAAAAACATTATTTTGATAATGCATATACATTATTTTGATTTTGCAAATATATTATTTTGGTTGTGCATAAATATACATTTTTTTAGTTGTGCAAAATTATTATCTTGGTTGTGCACTTGTTACTATTTTGTTGTGCATTTTTTATTAGTGTGTTCTACAAAATACATTATTTTTTGTTGTGCATATACGTTTATTTTGGTTATGTAAATACATTATTTTAGTTGTTCAAATACATCATTTTGGTCGTACAAAATATTATTTTTGTTGGTGCATATACATTATTTTGATTGTGCAATAGTTTTATAGTATTAAATATTAAGTTTTTAATTTTAAAAAATATTTTTTAGATTACTTTTAATAATAATTTTGACTTTTAAATTTAAGTTCGGTGTGCATATACATTATTTTTGTTGTGAAAATACAGTTTATTGTGCATAAAAATTGTTTTGATTGTACAAAAATATATATTGGTCCATGCATAAATATTATTTTAATTGTATAAAAATGTTATTTGGTTTATGGTATTAAATATTAATTTTTAATTTTAAAAATATTTTCTTAAATTACTTTAAATAATAATTTTTGGCTTTTTATGGTATAAAATATGAATTTTTTAGTTTTAAAAAATAAATTGATGAATTAAATTAGATTGGAGAGAGGATGAAATACACATTAAATAAAAGAGAGAAGTTTTGAGGAGTGTATCTCACTTTTCACAAATGTGGGAGTGAGTGAGAAAAGTAAAATTTTATTAGATTAAGTGATTGTGATCCAAAATCTCAATATTAATTGATTTTACTAATTTGTTATTATACACATAATAAACCTATTTCAAGATTAAAAAGAATGGGTATTTATTAAGAACTAGTATTTGACTCCGTGCATTGCACGGGACATAAAATAAATATGTATGAAAAGAGTAATGTTACGCGTATATTAAAAGCGACATTATATTAGTCACCAATGTAAAATATTAGATTGAGTAAGTATAAATGTTGGATTATGTCAGTATAAAAATTGTCATTGTCTCAATATGAAAATTTGAATATAATGTTAAATTGAGTTAGAATATAAGTTAGATTGAGTAATTGTAAATGTTGGATTGTATCAGAGTTGAATTGGGGAGTAATGCTAACTGGACAATAAAAACCAGCCCAACCAGCCAATAAATGAGATTATGGGCCACAATTATTTAGCCCATTACAATTTCAATGATTATTTGGGCTCAAACAAAAGCCAAAATGGACCCATTGTCTACATTGGCTGGTTTTTCATTGTGCATCTAGTATTATTGTGAATTAGGTGACTGATTTAATGTCAAATTTAGTATATATGAAGTATTTCACTTAAGAAAAATTATTAAAATTAAAAATTGAGTTATAGATATATATATCAATATAATGAAATTAGAGTATTTAAAATTTCAATTAAAATAAATTTAAAAAAACTAAAACATAAAATATGGATCATATTTAAAAGTAAATATATAAAAAATTAAATACATGTGAAATTATATTAAAAAATGGCATGTCACTTGAAAATTTACAAAGAAAAAAAAAAGTATTCAGAACCCGTGGAATACTTAAATTAATTAATAAATATTTATTACAAATATTTATTACTTAAATTAATTCGTTATTATTTAATTAAATTTTAAATATTTCTATTTTAAATGAAATTTAGTATAACTTAAAGAAATATTATTCCTTTTAAAAAATATAAATTATTAAATATTTATCCAAAATTTATAAATCATGAGTAAAAATAAAATTCAAATCAAAATCAATCAATCAATTTTATTTATTAATATCAATGCTTTGATCTTAGATTTAAAATTAAAAATTTTAAAAATGAATTTTAAAAAATAAAAATATTATACTCTCTAATAAATATATTTAACCTAATTATGAGTAATGGTGTTAATAATTTTAATTGTTTATAAATATTGCATTTATTACAAATATTAATATATTCTTTTAACAAATAATCTCAATAAAATATATTTTAATTTTTTAAGTACTCATCAATTTGTTTTGTAGAAAAAAGTTCAAATTATCACATCAAATTCATGAATAGTTTTAAAGTAGATTAGACACAAATATGATTATTGAAAGTAAAAAATGAACAATAATAGTAAGAAATTTATGAAACACAATTTTTTAAGCAGAATATTTTTTCTTGATATGATATCCAATTTCATTGAAAACTACAATCTTAAATAAATGCCTGCTTAAAGATTTTAATATTTGAATTGATATTTGTCTCTAATTACATTAATTTTTCAAAAAAAAAATAGAAAACTAACATATATCTCTAAAATAATCATTTTGAAAAGATTTTCAAATATAAATTATTATATTTATTTAAATATTTGAAATAATATTCTAATATAAATACTACAAAATAAAGACTAACAAAACTACAACCTAAAAATTGATTTTAATGAATAAACATAGGAAAAAAATACAAATTAAAAAAAATCGAGAGATAGTGAAAAAATAATAATTACAAATCTTGGGAGAGAATGAAACATTCTTTCCTTAATAAAATTAAAAAAGATAATCGTAATCTTTTAAATGGGTAGATACTTATCTCATTTTTATTAATAGAATAAATTAAAAAATATTCATGAAAAAAGTATGTATAGTTTCCAATATAAACATGTTGCTTAGAAAAATAAATTAGATTATTTTAAAACAATGTAAAATATAAAATTTACTCAAAATAAAAAATATTAATTGACATATGTAATAGTTATTAGTAAAGAAAAAGTTTTTTTATCTTTAATAATAAACAAACAAAAATGAATACCCATAAAAAATTGGTTAAATTTTCCTATTTCTTTCAATAAATAAAATATTAAAAAAGTAAAAAGAGTCATTCATCTCATAATGAAAAAAATATATTTGATTTAAAAAAGCAATAAAAATAGTAGAAAAAAATAAAATATAAAGAGTCTCCTTCGTCATCATGGGTCCAAACCGTTGTCACCACCCACCACAACAAAGAAGAGGAAAAATTAAACCTCTTGAACAAAACAAAAGAATTAGGAAGATTGAATGGGGTGAGAAAAATAAAAAAAGAAGGTTGAATGAGGTGAGAAAGAAAAAAAGAAGAAGAGAAAATGAGGTAAAGAAAGAAAAAAGGAAATCATGAAAACCAAAAGAAAAAAAAAAACGTATAAAGAATGATGAAGAAAAAAATGAAAGAGAAAAAAAAAGGATAAATAAAATAGAGAAAATATGAAGGAGGAAGAAGAGGATAGATGAAAAAGATAAAAAAAAAAGATGAAAAAAGAGAGAAATAACATAATAAGAACCATGAAGGAAGAAAAAAAAATAGTGTAAGACGGATGATGAGGTGGAGAGAAAAAATAGATATGAAAGAATGAAGAGATATGTTATGATAAAATATATAGATATAAATATGATTTGATAGAGTTATTTTCTTCAAGAAATTCTACTATTTGTTAAATTAGAATAAAAATTATAGCATATATATCATATCATATCATATATGTGATATATATTTTATTTAAATTGATTTGATTGAAATATATATTATCAGGATATACGTGTGAGAATATATATGATTGAAAGATAATTATACTAATTATTAATATTATTTAAAATATAATAAAAAAACAATATTATAGATTTTATAGAAGTGATTGAAATTTTAAATGAAAAATATAGAGAAAGGAAGAATTGACATGTAAGCATTCATTTTTTGAAAAACTTTCTTTTATATATATTGATATGTGTTGATTGAAAATATTTCATTTTTTTAACAAATCATGATTATATTCAGTCATAATATCTCCTATAAATAATTATCATAATATAATTGATCATGCCTACAATATCTTCTATCAATCATTACCATAATATAACTGATCATGCTTATAATATCTCCTATCAGTAATTACCATAATAACTGTTATATTTAATGAAAGAATATATTAAATCAAGAAACAATTATGCTACGTGTACAACGAATTAAGCCAACAAGTCTGCCAACCATTAAATGATGTACATATAAAAGAGTGTGTAATTAATATGATAGTAATTAGTATCAAGAAAATGGATTACATAATA
Organism: Aeschynomene evenia; assembly: GCA_013621005.1. Taxonomy (NCBI): domain Eukaryota; kingdom Viridiplantae; phylum Streptophyta; class Magnoliopsida; order Fabales; family Fabaceae; genus Aeschynomene; species Aeschynomene evenia. Next base: position 140,474 of record RYYW01000135.1, on the reverse strand, counting down.
TTTTAATTTATTACATAATTAATGATGATTACAATTTATTTTGATATAGTACTAATAATATGATATTATAGAGATTTTTTTACACATTTAATGATTTCATCTATCTAACAAAGGAATTTTCATTAAAAATAAAATAAATTATTTTACATCAAAATCATCTTGATATACAGTATCATTATACAAATTCTATTCAAAATCTAGAAAAAAAATAAATTACACATATAAAATAAGGGGGATTACACATACCACGTAATCGTGCTTACACATACCTCTTTAAGGATATTACACGTACCTATTTATAGTGCTTACACATACTCTTTAGAAGCTATTACACATATAACAACACAATAAATACACATACTACTTAATGTCGATCGCTTTATGTCTCTTACATGTATAGATAAATTACACATACTCCTTTTAGGCCATTACACATATAACGTCACAACAATTACACTACATCTTAATGACGATTACACATATCACCTAAAGGCTATTACACATATATTTGTACATAGGATACACATAATAACAGAAGGCTATTACATATACTTCTTTAAATGTTATTACACATATATCAATTGATCAATTACACAAATATTAATATCGATTACACATATAGATTTAGGTTGTGTCTTTGAAAAAGTCTCCTCTGAAAAAATAAAAATATTAAATAATAAATTATGAATTAATGAGATAAAAAAGAGTTGAGTGCAATGAATATCTTTCTATCAATAAACACAAAAAAAAACTAGAAGAAACAGTTCGATGAATATTTTTCTATCAATAAACACAAAAAACCTAGAAGAAACAATTCGATGAATATCTTTCTATCAATATAAACACAAAACAGCTATAAAAAACTGTGCACGTTAAACGATAAGCACAAGGGAGTGAAATCTATTACCACAAGAAGCCCTTAATATCACTTGGGTGGGAGAAGATGCAGAGCGATGAACAGCAACAGTGCGAGACCAAAAACAATGATATCATTTGGTCAGCTGCACTATAATAGTACAAATTAGGGTGAAAATATTGTAATCATAAATCCTGATTGTATATAATATTTAATATATTTATTGCTTCTTAATTATTATATCCTTTTTTAATATTTCCATAAGTATCTAGAGTTATTTTTGAAATGTAAGTAGTTGTATTAAATCGTTGGCTGGTCGTTGGCTAATTGTTGATGTACGACCAGACTTTTTGATCAAGAAAATGAATTAAGTGAATTTTTTTAAAAAAATAAAAAATTGAAAAATCTGAGAAAATGACACGTGGCAGAAAATTTAATGCAGAAGGTTCGTAAATATTATATGTATAGATACTTAAAATAGTAAATTTACAAAGATTTTTAAATATAATGATGAATCCATCATATAAAAAAATGAGTAGTGTTAATATAGACTTGGATTCACGGTGAATCATATACGTGACAACATATCAACCATTCAAGATATAATTAACAGTTATAATTATAATAGTATTACAAAACTCTTGGTTGATATTTTACCACATATAAGGTTCACCGTAAACTTTAGTATATGTTATCATTTTCCTAAAAAATATAAAAATACATATTTTTAATAAATATTTTCTTTTTTATTTTCTTTAAGCACACTTGTTAATAAGTACCTAAAAGAAAATCTTAACAACCACACGCCCCAATTATATTCTAGTCTTTCCGGTGGTATTCTGAGGGTTGTTTCCGTAAATAGAAGAAAATAATGTGTACAAGAATGGAATTGCGAATGTGTCTCAAAAGCTCCAAAAGACCCTCAACATTGCTTTTGGTTTTGGTGGTAGAGGAAATCATGTTGACTCACGCTGTCTCTCCTTCAACGTTGCCACTATTCTGAGAAAACAAACCCACACCTCTCTCTCTCTCTCTCTCTCTCTCTCTCTCATCACTCTTCACTGTTCACTCTGCTGTGTGCCAAAACCACTCACAAGGTGCCACCCCATCTCCTCAGGTTCACCTCAAGATACCAATTTATTTTCTTACGTCTGTTTGGTCCCCGAGAAACTGTTTTGATGGATGATAGAATCATCACATAGTGAAGTTTCCAATTCATTCCTTTTTTTTAACCCTTAATCTGTCAACGTGCCATGCTTTGCCATTTTTGAAGTGCTCTGTTAAGAAAAAGGGAAAATGAGTCTTTTCAACGCTTCTCTTGAGGGGCTTTTTTTTCCCCTTCTTTTCTTCTTCATCAGCAACAAAGTTTTGAGCTCACAGCATTTTCTATTTTTATTCCATTGGGGTTTCAAATTTGATAAACTCAGAACTTGGAATATATCTACTCCTATAACCTGGGTTTGATGTCGTGTAAAAATTTATCTTTGTGTTTCTTTGGTTTTTGTCCTTGTTTGCATTAGTGTCAATGATCCATATTAGAAAAAGATTGAGACTTTTGGAAGCTATCTGGGACTGGTTTTAAACAAAGTTGGATCCGAATGTTTTCTTATGGGGTAAAATTCTTGTTCCAATATTTGTTTTGGGGAACTTTTTTTTTTTTTATTGTTGTTATGCTTCTTCTTTTTTTGTTTCCTTAATTTTTTTTTTGCATGGACTTTACTTGACTACAGCTATTCGATGATTCTTGTATCATACTTGTTTATGCCTGAGTTTTTGCTGCTATAGAATGAAACTCAATATTTCAATATACAACCTTTGTGATTTAAGCAAAGAAATAATTTACTTCTTCTGGCTCGTGGTAGGATTATTCAGTATTCTATAGCTTCTGCAACCCCAATTCGAGTTATTCTAATGGAGCCTTGGGGTTATGTTCAAGAAGAGAAAAGCTATTTGTTTTCTGATGAAATGGATTATTCACTTGATGCTTTCATGAGAACAAGAAAAACATTGGTTGAATGGGATAACAAAGCCTCATGTAACTTTGAGAGAGATGGATTTAACTCAGAAAGAGAGGATGTTAAGAGCATGGAATTTGTTGATTTGGGATTTGCCGATTTGTTTCGGAAGCCGTTTCATGGTAGCCAGCCTATGGAGACATTTAGCTGTGTACTAGATAGTAATTCTAGTAGAAGAGGGAATTCTTCCACCCATGTTATTACTTTTGATTCTTCACTTGGGGAAGAAGAATTTGAATCAAAGCATTTAAGTGCTCTATTTGAAACAAAAACTCACGATTCTTCCCTGATCGATTTGAAGCTAGGGAGATTAGCAAATTGTCAAGGTGCTAGCAGTAATGCAATTACAAAGGAAGGATTCACTTTAACACCTATGTATCCTACTACCTCGCTTGCAAAGAGAGCTCGCACTTCTAGCTTGCCAACTCAGACTCCTGTATGTCAAGTTTATGGTTGTAACATGGATCTTAGTTCCTCAAAAGATTACCACAAAAGGCATAAGGTTTGTGATGTACACTCTAAGACAGCTAAAGTTATTGTTAATGGCATTGAACAGAGGTTTTGCCAGCAATGTAGCAGGTTAGTGATTTTTTAGTTCCTTAAGTAGATGCAATGCTTTTCTTTACCTTAAATGAATGTTGTTCAAGTTAATATGAAAAATGGAAATACCTAGTTAATAAAATTCTGATCAGCCATTGTAAATGGTTTGGCATAGACAAACTATGTGTTGCATTCCAGTTTACATGTTCTTCTGGATTTGAGGTTAGTGTTTGCAGATTGAACTTTGTTGTTACTTATTGATTTAATTCAACTTTTTTGTGTACTTATACTAGGTTTCATTTGCTGGCTGAGTTTGATGATGGTAAGCGAAGTTGTCGAAGGCGTCTAGCAGGACACAATGAACGCCGAAGGAAACCTCAGTTCGACTACATGTCTGGTAAACAACATAAGATACTTCAGTCATATCAAGGTATGAAAAATTCCATTCTGTTAATTCGGGTACCTTCAGTAACATACTTAAGAGAGAATTATAGCTTTAAGCTTCAACATTATTGTCTGACTACTATTTTTGTTATTGGCAAGTTCTTGTAAATGGGTTTCATGCCTAATTATTAAAGCGCAGGCCATATTTCTTTTTGAACCATTTTCATATATAACAGGTTTGGAATGAGATATTGGTATGAAGATCGTCACATTTAGAACCCACTAGGGTGAGCTAACATACTTTAAGCATAGTGAGAAAACAAGAACATTTAAATTTATCATAATGAAACCCCTTTTCTCAAGTTTGAGTAGCAGAATTCACCTCACATCTTATTACAGGATCTTTGCTGAATTACATAAATTTTAGTTTTTATTAAGGGTGAAGAACCAAAAAGGAACACGAAAGATTTGGTCGCTGACAAATTCAACCACCAAATATGTTTTTGACAAAATAACCCATAAAAAATTGTTTAAGTGGACAAAATGCACCAACCGTGAGATCGAGTCAAAGGATATTTTATCACTTAACTGAAGCATTTTGTCACACTTAAACAATCTTTTATGGGTTATTTTGTCAAAAACATTTTTGGTGGTTGGATCTGTCAGCGACCAAATCTTTCGTGTTCGTTTTTGGTACTTCACCCAAGCTTAGGGAATTTATGTTCTGAAGCAAGATTCTCAGCATGTTTATTCTTTTAGAGTATTGTTTTGTTCAGAGTTGACCAATTGGGTACATAAAGTAAGTAAGTTGTATACTATGAGATATACTTCAAGTTCTTACCACCAAAAGTAGTTTACAAATTGCAAGCTTTCTATGCCAGGTGGCACTCATAACCACGTTGCTTAAGATTTAGTGTGAAAGAAGTAGTCTGTCTACAAATATACCTATGTATAGGAGAATTCCTATATAATAACGTTGTTCTTAGTTAATTACTAAAAGAAATTGAATACTGGTATAGTTTTTGACTTTGTCAGCTGATGAAGCACTACATGACATTGAGGTATATTAGGTTTTGTCTTTTGCTTATATATTTTCATTTTTCTTATATATGTTCTTGTCCATGGTTGTTATATTTTTCTATGATAGTGTGCTACACAGGTTGTATAGCAGAAATCTCTTTCCTGATCCTCATGGAACAAGTATTAATCAGTTTTGGCATTTTGTATTAGGTTCCTTTAGACATAAACTATATATATATATATATATATATATATATATATATATATATATATATATATATATATATATATATATATATATATATATATATATATATCATGCTTTTTTATCACTACTTGAGCAGATGTGTCAAGAACTTTGTCAAATAGCTCATAAATAAATTGATAATGTATGTTTGGTATAATGGTATGTTATTTAACCCATTCTTTAATTTTTATTGAACAAATAATTTATTCTGAAAAATTGTAACATCAAGTATCAATAATGGAAATGAAGTCATCTATATAAGAAAACGAAACTTGTCAAATACTATAGGAAATTTGGGTCAACTCTATCTAAGGTGGCCTTATTAGCTGCACTTGTAGCTTCTTTAATGCTCACTGACCAATGAATTTTGGCAACATCGGAGGTAGTTTTCAAAAGATACTAGGATAGTGATACAATTCCTGCCATGAACTGAAGTTAAATCTACAAAAGACGGCATTTTGTTTTAAAATTTTTTTTTTATCATATTCTTTAATTAAAAAATAATATTTCAGAAAAAAGAGGCACTTGTAGGTTCTTTAAAATATGTTATCACTCTATCTCTTAATTATCGTGGTCCCAAAGAAAGATGTGGACCACTTAACAAGTATTTGTTTGTACCTCTGTAATTATGCACAGAGTTCAAGCAAAGCATATAGTGTTGAAGCATGGTTTTTGTGAATCATGGTGGAACTTGTATGTTTTTGCATTTCCTCAGGACCACAACTAGTTAAAATATTTGTTCGGTTCATATTTCAAGAGAACTTTACTGTTGGAATGGTTGTACGAGGTTACCAAATAATTGTAAGATGCAACTTGAGATTAATCTATGGTTCGTCAAACAAGGCATTAAGGATCGTGAAAGCTGTAACGAAGCTACATAATATCTGTCTCGGATTTTTTTTTCTTGTTGTTCACTAGCGCTTCAAGACAGGGCGCAATGACGTTGTTTGATCCATGTAGCCGACTTTACATAGTGAGATAAGACTTGTTGTTTTTGTTGTTGTTGTTGTTCTTGGTGTTCTTGTTTGTCAGATGTTTGTGATGGAAATATTGGTCTTGGATTTTCGGTGTTCTCATACACTGAATGTGTTTCCAGGTGCAAAATATCTGGGTTCTTCATTACAGAAAGGACCCCAGTTTTCATTTCAAGGTATATTCAGAAGTGGCTTCCTTTTCCCAGCAAAGTATGATCAAACCTCCGAGAGTGGACATGTCAAATTAGAAGAGGAATTGAGTTTCAACCCTCGACTTGCAGCAGCACCCGTCACACATGGTCAGGATTTATCAAGCTGTGCTCTCTCTCTTCTGTCAGATCAGTCACAGATTCCGTCTTCACGCCACGCAGCGGGAAATCAATTTGCTACTCCCCATGTTTTGCAAGGCATCTACATGCACAATGGAGCTGACCAAGTTTCCGAAACGCCTTCAGGGATAAGCAACATGGATAGATATGTACCGGATGAGTCCTTTCCATGTGAGATGAATTCCAAGGAAGTTATCAAGAATGAAGCCACGATACTGTCTGAAGCAGGTCATGCCTATTAAGTCCACGACGATCATGTTTGCCAACCACCAGACTTATTCGACGTCAAACACCGCCTTCACTCCGAACATGGAGCTGCCATTGATATGTTTCAATTGTCTACCCATCTTCAGAGGGTGGAGCAGCAGAGAAGTTCTGTTTTGGTAATGTGGGAAGATGAGGACTGTTTCTCAAGCATGTAATAGGCTCTGTTTAAAAAGAGCCAGCAGTGTCATTAAAATATCCAATTTGTTTATGTTGTCATGCTTTCTCAGTGCACTGATGATGATGCATTTATGGCATAGAGTTAGGAATATCTTAACTAACCTTGTTTGTGGATGTTCAGTTTGAGGAAAATGAAAGCCAAGAAAATTTAACTGTATAGCGCAGATACAACAGGAACATAAACAAGTTAAAATAGAAATAGAAAAATTAAAAAATTAAGAAAAGAATTTAACCATTTGGTTATGATGAACAAACAAGTATAACTATTGGCCTAAGGTTGCTATTGAAAGTAGGGCGAAGCAAGACTTGTTTTGGGGCCAATAGGGATCGATTAAATGACAAATGCGATATAATAGTGGAACACTTATCTTTTATAGTCAATTTTTGTTTATTAATTTTTTTTTTGAGTCATTTGTTAAAATTGGGTTATATTATAAATTTTTTTATGTATTCTTTAATTTTCTTATAAGTAAAATGTGAGAGTGTGATAATTTGGTTGCGTCTGAAATGAAGTTCAAAAAAATCCAAGGCAAAAAGTAATTAGGGGGTTAAATGTATATATTTTTTTTCACAAACTTCAGTGGCTGCCCTCCCTGGCCCCACCACCCAGGAGATCAAAGTCATGCATTTGTCATCTTTGTGTAGTTCATCTAACATTTCAAGAGAAATGCACGTCAATCTTGGAAAGGGAGCAAAACATGATGTTTGGGAAATTCCAATCTTAAGGTTTATTAAAAGTTAAAAGTCGGAAGTATAAGAATATTTAAATAAATATTTATAATTGTGATCAATGTATCTGATAGTACTAACTCTAATAGAGAGTTAATGTGATGGTTGTTACTCTTTAGTTGGATAATAGAGTTAGTGAGAGATTATTTTATTTAATAAAATAATAAAAGAAACTCCCTCCCTTCTCCTTTTATAAGAGTTAGTGGAGTAACTTCCAAAAAGCAGTTATCAACACATAACACGTAAAACTTCTCTGACCATCCAGAGAAGAGAAAAGAAAAAAGAAGGAAGAGAGGGGAGAAACAAAAAGACGAAGCCAACAACAAGAGGATCAAGCACACAAGGATCATCAAGCCATTGTCAAATGGATCCGAGTAAGTTCTTCTTCATCTCATGATGTGTGATAATCATGAATTTCAAGATCAATGTTAGGGTTAATTTCATAATGGAATCTGAAAATTAACTTACAATAGGAAGCGGATGCATTTTTAGGGTATTTGAAAGCGGATATTAATTCTATTTAATCGTAGAATTTACAAATATATCAATTCTATTTAATCTAAAATTCACTAATGTGAATTTGTATCTAGTTAGGAGATCTCTTTCTACATATACAATTGAAAATTGAATCTCTAACTAAAGGTTCAAAGAACTCACTAATTACTAATATTTCATGAATCTAGATTAAAGAAAAAAGGAATATTAGTATAGTGTTAAGTAGGATTTTCATTTCAGCCAACTTGCCACTAAAAGATTAGATTATGCCCTTCATGAAAGTTCCAAACAATTTAAATCCTAGAATGTTGTAAAGTTCTTGGTTAGGTTCAAACTTCGGAGGTACATTCCAAGAGACTGAATAAAGATGCAAAATGGAACCAGGATACCACAAACGTAGACATAATTTGGGGCTAACTCAACTTCATAATTTTAAGGTTCTTTAATTCAGGTAGTTGGCTCTTCGGTGGTCCAATGGAAAAAGATAAGCATGTTTAATACTGGATAAACTTTCAAACACACATTTGTTTATTAATTAAAGAATATACCCCATTATGAGTGTTTATATACTTTGTTGGTGTCACCTTTTGCAGAATTTACCTAAGTTATTGCCTGTAATGGTCTCAAAAAGTTTAAGGGGGTCTTCTTGACCAAGCTAAAATAGAAAGAAATTGTTCCAAGTAGGTTACCATTTTATGATTTTTTAATTATTAATGATATATTATTAAAGGAATTAAGTGGGATCGATACTCGTCAGCCCACCTATTAGCATAACTTTCAGGCCAGCAAATAATTATAAAGGTATTTATAGATTGTCTATCAAACCCTAAATTCTCACTGTAACAGAGCGAACTCAAAAAACATTTTTTTTTATTAGTTCCAAATCTTATTATATGTTTCAACCGTCATTCACCCATATATATATATATATATATATATATATAGATGATGTATCAAGTGAGAGAGATGAGAGTGAGAAAAATAGACTCTGACCTTTGGATCTTATTTGAATGGTAAGGATTATATATATGAGTAAGATCCAATGGTTCAATGAATTCTCATCTTTCTTACTTAATATGTCTCTTATATTTATATATTTATATATATATATATATATATAATAGTTTTTTTTATATACTTATGGGTACCGACACTCATTAAATAATTAAAGATTATGATTTAATGATTGATTTTATAAATCTTAAAAATAGAGATATAATTTTTCTATAAGTACATGATAGCTAATGAATATCATTAGTACACGTAAATTTAATTGGGTAATGAATAAATTACCAATATGTATATTTTCCACTAGCTAAGGGAATCTCCTTTACAGCCTTAGCACTTGCCATAAGAAATTAGCTTAGAGTAGCCATCCAAAAAACCTATATACCTATGAATAAAAGCCAGCAAATTCTCAGAAGCATCAACATTGTTTTTTAATTATTATTTAATTTGCATGAAATAATATTGCAACTTGATCTTCTTTGTAATGGATTCCATCATCAAAAGCACATATTGGTTGCAATATATAATCATAATCATGAATGCAAAAATATTCTGAGCACCAAAGTTTCACGTGTGGTCGGTCTAATCTACATATACCTACTACTTGAGAATCTGAATAATATATATTTGTTGATGTTATTTTCTCGTTATCATCCATAGTGAACATATTGCAGCCTTTAAAATAAACTATACAATCATGAATTTGTTGACTTTTTCTTTAGTTTTTCTTTCTTAAATATATATTTTAAATCCTTTCATAGCATGGCTCGATATTTTAGGGTTAAATAAATATTAATGAAAATATTGCACATAACTCATATAGATGCATGTCGTGTGGCTTGTGCAGGTTTAACATAAGGGGGTATATATTTCACCCATTATCGAGAAAGATTATCAATAATTACCTTTAATTAAATTATCGATAATCTATATTATTTTATTTGGTATATACAAATAACATTATTAATAATTCACATTACCTTGTTTGATATATTAAAAATATTATAAGGTAATATATATATTATTATAATGCTCTAATTATAAAATAAATTAATCAAATATAATTATATTATATATATTATTAAAATACATTTTAAAATACACAACATATGACTATAATGCCTTTTAATTTTTAGTTTCACTCTCTAAACATTTTTTATTAAGTAAAATTTTAACAATTTTATATTTACTTATTTATTTATATACTCTAATACATAACATGTTATATATATATTTCTAATTTTCTTTGATTTTGATAGTAAATTATTAAGTGGATAATTAATTTAGTCTTTATATTTTGAATTTAATATCAATATTTTCAATTTTGACATTAATATAATTATATAACAAAAATAAAAAAACCAATAAAATAATTATATTATTTTTGCAAAGAATAGGATTTGCTTTACAGTGATTACAATTTGTCACGGTCTGGTAGAAAAATATAAAATTAGGAATAATAGTGTAATTTGTTAGGGGATAATTGTGTAATAAAATAAATTAGAGGATTATCTAGGGGTGGTAATCTAGATAGCCATCTGGTATGTGTAACACCCTACTAGATAGCCCGTAACGCTTAAGTCATTTTAGGCTATTTCATAAGGGTTACCTCCTGTGCCAATGAGGGTTGACACACCTGGTTCAACCTTTCGCCCACGCTAGGTGTGGCTTGGGTTCGAATTTTGGAGAGCCCTCTTTGGTAGGCGATCTGTAAATTCCACTATAAATCCTCGTTGAGGTTGGTGGTATGCCCTGGCCTTGCATGGGGGTGTGCCTCCCCTAATCTAAACTTAAAGATACCAGAAAATAAGGGTTACCTCCTGTTATCATGTTTTATCTTTATATTTAAAATATCATACACGGAAAATACGTGGGAGTAAATTTTCGTAAATCGTTTGCGGAATAGAAAATAAGAGCCTTGCGCATAAATACAACGATAATAATAATAATCATGAGTTAATACTGAATAATACTGAATAATACTTAGAACATAATTCAAACCATAAATAATCACCCATACATAGTCAAGCACAAAGAAATAGATACTATGTGCATCCCATAGCCCGATAATGATGAGACTTATGAGACTCCAAGATAAATACAGATAAATAAATAGTTACCGGCTAACAATGGTCCGGACTCAAAAATAAATAAATAAATAAATAAATGTAGCGGAAACATAAAAACCATAACATCTGAATAAAGAAATAAAACATGTTTCTGGTATCTAAGGAACTACATCATAAACTAAGTCTGCACAACCTCCTCTTGTGCTCCGACATCCTGCTCTGTCTGCTACTCTAAAAGGTGGGAAAAACATAGGGTGAGCACTGGGAAGTGACTCAGTAGAGGAAGCCGCCCCGAGTTTAATTATAAAATAAGTGAAACATGAATGAGTTTAATTCGGATATAAGTTGAAATCAATATTTTCCCGGAACGTCTTACCTAAGTGCATCTTGTTTATTTTATTAATTACAAGTAACATTGCATATAAGCGTAAGCATCTTGGTGTAGTGTACTAGTGCTCCTATCACAATCAGGGAAGATATAACATAACAAAACATATATCAGAGCTTTCTTTCAGAGTATCTTGTCATTAACTTTTACTTTGAATCTGTCAGACATGGCAAAGCCTCCCTCCCATCCTTACTCTTACAATCCAGCCCCTAGGCATGAGCTCATCCTAAAACATACGGGGAAGAGGGGGTATGTAACACCCCGACTTTTATTAAGTCCCAATTAAGTGAGATTAAGAGTAATTGGCCTTGGTTAGGATTTAATTCGGTTTGGGTGGATAAGTTTCTTCTAGTCAAACCCTTATGTGTGATGTGATCTAAGTGTATATATGTGTTCATTCTATGCTATGTGAATTACGTGTGTTTATTATGTGTCATGATAATTATGTGTATCTAGGTGAATGTTCATTGTATGTGGAGGAGTATGTTGGATGCATATATGAGTTTTAATTGATATTTAGATGACGCGTGAGGTTATGAATGATGATATTAAATGTTTATATGAGTTACATGATGTTATTAGATAATGTTAGTGTTATATATTATTTACTTTATTTTATTTTATGTGCCTATGTGTGTATTTTAATTTATGTTTAAATATTAGAAAAGTTATATGAGCATTATAGTATTATTTGGGACGTTTTATAGTGTTTTAGTAATTTTTAAGTGGCGGTGGGCCCCACGGTGACTCTTGACCTAGCCACTCAATATATAAACACTAGTAACCCTCTCCACTTCAAAGAAACACTCTTCTCCTTATTCTGAGCCTCTATAGCCATTTCTCTCTCAAGAGCTCCCAAAGCCATTGATACTCCAAACCACGAAACAACCATCAAATCTTACCCAATCTAGAAAGTAAACTCATATTCTTAATCCTCTCATCAAGCTGGAGCTTTCTACTGATTCCGTTTCTCCGTTAAGAGTCTCCGGCGTCACCGGACCGTTCGTGGGGCTAGAGTGAGAGGTTTCCAATGAGAGCAACGTCGGGAAAGGGTTGTCCTTGCATTTTTGAAATTGTCTTCAAGAGGTAGGGGGTTAAGCATTCTATTTTCTTGAATTTCCGTGCATATTGATGATGATGTTATGATATTGATATTATGGTTGTTTTTCCCATTAGGGTTCATGAAAGGGTTACCTTTTGTAAAATTATTTCAAAGAGAAAACGTTTTTACCGATTAAAAGTGATGGAAAAGTGTTTCTATGAGTTAAATGTGTTTTGAGAAAAGTTTTTCATCAATCAGATGTTTTAAAATGGCTTTTTGGGAAGAAACACTGTTGAAATCGCGAAGTTCTGCGAATAGGACGATACATTACCGCCCCAGCGGTGGAACTTACCGCCCCAGCAGTGACAGTTACCGCCCCAGCGGTGGAACTTACCGCCCGTAAAAGACTGCCCCGGCGCGTTTTCGCGCTGTCTCTCATATGCTCCCTAATGCGTTCTACGACTTGTATAAGTGTTATATATGATTTATGCATGATTTATATTTGATTAGATGAGATGTAATATATGTTTATATGTTATTATAATATAAAAGTACGATTATATGATAATATATGTTATGTATGATTCGTGTATGTCTATTATGTAATGTTATGAGTTGTATGTATGTTTAAATGCTATGATGTAATGTTAAGTTATGATATTATGATATAGTGTTATGTACATGTTAAAGATGTTAATGAAAGTTAAAGTAAAGTATAGTAGTCTTCGGCATTACAATAAGAGTTGTTAAGGGAGGAATAACAACCTCGACATTACAACCTCATTGTTAAGGGAATGTGAAATAGCAAGATAAAGATGTTATGTGATAATGTAAAGTTGATATATGATAAAACATTGTAGCCTTCAGCATTACAGTGAGAGTTGTTAAGGGAGGGATGTCAACCTCGGCATTACAACCTCATTGTTAAGGGAATGTGATATCCCCCCTCTCCCCATAAGTTTAGGATGAGCTCATGCCTAGGGGTCGGTGTAGTGGAGGTTATAGGAGGGCGGGCATAGGCCAAAGATTAATGCAAGATCAAAGTATAAGAAGAGCTAAAGTTATATAGAGTGTTATGACATGTTCTTTTCCCTACTGATATTTAGAAGCACAGAGTACACGACACAGAGACCTTTAATTATGACATGTTATATGTATTAAGTAAAATGAACAAGACGCACTTAGGTAAGACGTTCCAGGAAAAGATTGTTTTAAACTTATATCTGAATTGAACTCATTCATACTTCACTTATTTCATAATTAAACCTGGGGCGGCTTCCTCTACTGAGTTACAATATGTACTCACCTTATGTTTTCCCCCACCTTTTAGAGGATCTGATCGAGCAGGATGTCGGAGCACACGAGGAGACCACACAGACTTAGTTTATGATACAGTTCTTTATTTATCAGAGACATGTTTTATTTATTTGTTCATATACGATGATTTTTATGCTTCTGCTATATTTATTTAGTTATGTTTTCAGAGACCAGACCTATGTTAGCCGGCAGCTATTTATTTTACTTGTATTTATTGTGGAGTCTCATGAGTCTTGGTTTTTGGGCTCGTGGGATGATACTTAATATTTAATTATGTTTTGGTACTTTATGGGAGTTTATATGATATGACGATGTCTTTTCAGTGTATGATTGTTATGTCGCTTCATATTATCGATTATGTATTTACGCAGAGCCTTTATTTTTGTATCGTAATGAATTGCGAAAATTTCACTCCCGCCTATTTTTCGCGTATATGTATTTTAAATATAAAGATAAAAAATGATAACAGGAGGTAACCCTTATGAAATGACCTAAAATGACTTAAGCGTTAAGGACTATCTAGTAGGGTGTTATAGGGTACAGTTCACCTTCCTCAAGTGAAGGAGTTGCAGCCGAGGATGCCACCCCTCCCCACAACACTCATCACAAGCTGAAGGCTACAAGGTATTTTAATCTTTCAGAGTATCAGAGATCTTTCAGAACGCCTTTTAATTATCACAAATCTTTCAGAGTTAACAGAGATTTTTCAGAGCATCAGAGTATCTTTCAGAACATCTTTTAACCTTTACCGAGTGACAGAGTTAATTCATTCAGAGCATTTCATCATAATATATATCATATAATCACATAAACAATTTAAATCATCATAAAAGCAATACATATACTCAGTATAACATATATATCTCATACAATAATTATATGTTTCAATATATCAGTCGTATAACGCATTAGGGAGCATAAAAGGGTTAAAACATGTCAATTTTCGTAAAAAGGGGGTGAGAGACATTGCAAAAACGCGCTGGGGCGGTGCGACCACCGCTAGGGCGGTCTTGATCGCTGGGGCGGTCGTGGACACCGCTAGGGCGGCCTTAGCCACCGCTGGGGCGACCTTGCGCGACGGCGCGGCCGCTAGGGCGGTCTCTGGCCGCCGAGGCGGTCGTGCATCGTCCTGCTTGCTGAACTTCGCGTTTTCAAAGATTCTTTTCTCCAAAAAGCCATTTTTAAACATCCAATTGATGAAAAACTTTTCTCAAAACATATTTAACTCATAGAAACACTTTCCCAACACTTTTAATCGGTGAAAACGTTTTCTCTTTGAAAAAATTTCACAAAAAGTAACCCTTTCATGAACCCTAATGGGAAAAACGACCATATTCCATAAATTCATCATCAATATGCACGAAAATAGAATGCCTAAACCCCTACCTCTTGAAGAAAATCACGAAATATGCAAAGAGAAACCCTTTTCCGACGTTGGTCTCGTTGGAAACATCCCTCTCTAGCCCCACGAACGGTTCCGGTGCCGCTAGAGATTCTTAACGGAAAAACGGAATCGGTAGAAGGCTCCGGCTTGACGAGAGGATTATGAATATGAGTTTGTTTTCTGGATTGGGTAAAGTTTGATGGGTGTTTCGTGGTTTGGAGTATCAATGGCTTAGGGAGCTCTTGAGAGAAAATGGCTATGGCGGCTTAGAAGAATGAGAAGAGTGTTTTTCTTTGAAGTGGAGAGTGTTAGTAGAGTTTATATAGGGAGTGACTAGGTTAAGAGTCACCGTGGGGCCCACCGTCACTTAAAAATACTAAAACACTCTAAAACGTCCCAAATAATACTACAACGCTCATATAACTTTTCTAATCTTTAAACATAAATTAAAAATACACATATAGGCACATAAAGAAAATAAAATAAAATAAATAACATATAACACTTAATTCACATAACATATAATGAATACACATATTCATACACATAAATCATATAGCACATGATGGACACACATAAATCATATAACACACATACATACACTTAGATCACATAACACATAATGGTTTGCTAGAAGAAACTTATCCACCAAAACTTAATTAAATTCTAACCAAGGTCAATTACCCTTAATTTCCCTCGATTAGGACTTAATGAAAATCGGGGTGTTACAATATGGGGGTAATCAACATTACCACTTTGCAGGTAATGTGGATTACTAGGTAATCCATATTACAAATATCTTTGTCAAACCAAACGAATTAATTTGGATTACAAGGTAAATTAATTGCAAGATTACCGCTAATCTATCAACATTACCTCATAACAAACGCCACCTCGAGGGGATCCTTCAGTGTTGTTGTTTTTCTTTATTATGATGTGGTTGTTTTTTAACCACACTTATGAAGTGTTGCTATTTTTTGTTTGTTTTAATTTTCTAGAGCGTTGCCAAGCTCTAATACCAATTTTTCAGACGCACTAGCGGAAGTCTTTATCATCTTGCGAATGGTTCCAAAATGTTTTTACATCTAGTGATTCCTAGATTGACAGTTCTTAACTGATTTTTTAGCCTATTTAAAATAACGACATATTGTATAACGGAAACTCCATATATTTCAAAATCTTTTATTTCCCTTGTTACTTCTTCAATATTTTCTAGTACTTTTTCCTTGATTTTATAATATCTTCTTAAGATAATCAGTACCAGAAAAGCGGTGATTTCCGACGGATTTTTCGTCATATTTCCGACGGTTTTTTGTGCTTTAGTCGGATTTTCGACGACAATTTTTTTAAAATAGGTCGTCAAATAAACGCTCGTCGGAAATATTTCCGACGGAATTCTAATTAATTGCCCCGGCAGAATACTTATTTTTTTCCGATGATTTTTTGACGGATGCAAAACGACAATAATTTTTATTTTCCGACGGATTCATATGATTTTACAAAATTAATTCCGTCGGATTTCATACGATTTTATAAAATTAATTTCGTCAGATTTTCGACAGATTTTGCATGATTTTATAAAATACGTTTCGTCGGATTTCTGACGGATTTAACATGCTTTTATAAATTTAATTTCGTCGGATTTTCGACGGAATTTTCTAGATTTTATAGTCATATTTCCGACGGATTTTTCTATTTTTTTAAAAAAATTTTAATTCCTGCGCGACGGATCTACGTGCACTTTTTACTGAAAAGTGTTTTTATTTTCAATTACCACCTGATTAACGATTTAAAAATACAGATTAAATTATACAAATTAAAAACAAGTAAATGATATATTAAATAGAAATTGAAATACTGATCATATAAAAAAATATTGCAACAATACAAATATAATAATGTAGTAGTGCAATAAAATGTATATAAAACACATCACAACAAAACAAAAAAAAACAACTGAAATGGACTACCCGTAGTCCTAGTCGTCATCGCCGCCATCATCATCATCATCATCATCATCGTCATCATCGGTCAGCAGACTCTCTGGAATGGGAGTTGAGCAAGAAGGCGCTAAGTTCTTAAACAACGCTATCATACCCTTCCTCATCTTATTCATCTTAGCGAGACTCTTCTTCGCATTTAAGGAGTTGGTCTTCTCTTGAGTCAGCTTCTGCTCCAAGTGTTGGATGGTTTGCACCTGCTACTGGAGCTCTGCATTCATGGCCTGCACGCGCTCTCTGATAGTGTCGTCCCCAACAGCAGACCCGCACGCAAAGTCTGATGCAGGAGACTAATTGTCAGTTTACTCGTAAATCCCAGTGCCATAAACGCGACCCTTATACGGTCCACCAACAGTCTCTAGCCAGACCTGCTCCTCACTAACTAGGAGGGTCTGCGGTCTGTCCAGCATCAACCTGGGTTTGATAGGTCTGTTGGACCTCCTCAAACCTCTATCTGAACTCTGTCTGCAATACAAATACAAAAATAATAAAAAATACAATTTAACCCGAAACATACTAAAACAATGATAAGTTATAGTAAAACCCAAAAGTTATGTTTCTCACATACGTATTCCTGGAGCGCTCGTCAATCCATTCCTTTCCTCTCTCTGTCTTTTTCATGTGAGTCAGCTCGAACACTTTAGAGTGAGTGAGTGTGCGCTTCAGCTTCCTTGCCTTTATTAAAGATAGTAGCATGTCACATTTTAAGAGAAATAATGATGAATAAACACTTATTCACAAATTAACATTAAAGACATACCAATCGAGCACATGTGCTATCAATAGTGGTTGAGCCGCCGGTGTGCAAGGGAACCACCTTTCACTGAGGCCCGATTCTGCTTATTCGTAACTTGTTGTGCCTTGAATGCCTCACTCCCCAAATGCTCCCTTAGAACCTGGAGGTGTGCCTCAGGGATCCTGTTAAACCTGGAAGTCCCATCACGAACCTCCCTCAGCATTTCCCGAAAGCGCTTCCCAGTGTGATAATTCCAAGCCTTTCTGATTGCTTGCTCCTCCTTAAGAAATATGAGAAATTCCTTCTGCACAAAAAATTTAAAAGATTGTTGTAAAAATAAATAAACATATTACAAGTCTAATAGATCATACACAAATTAAAATACTGACCTTCCATTCTCTGTACCACATATCTTTCGTTGCCATGGGGACTTGAGTGAATTTCTTATACGGAGCATCAAACCTACTCTGTATGATCTCCGTAATTTTATGCGCACCATCCTTAAATGGGTACCATCTTCAAAAGCAAAATAAACAACATAAGGTATTTAATGTCTAAACATATATAATATGACTAGAAAATTGAATTGATATTAATCCTAACAACTTACCCATTTTTACCATCCCATCTTATGCGATTCGACTCCTCTCCCACTGCATAACGACCAACTGTACTAGTCGTAGTGGGCTCCGCAGTAGTGGGATGGCTCCCACCACTAGTGGGCTGGCTCCCACCAATAGCAGTGGTGGTGACCACAACCTGGCCTGTAGTAGGCAATGGGGTCCCCGACTGTGGCCCAGGAATTGATGGAGGTGGGGTATCAGTCATAGGAGGAGTAAATGTAGGTGGTGTAGCAGTGGACGAGGTACCTCGACCATTACTGTCGTCCTTCCTAGAACGACCTCTTCCACGTCCGGCCATATGTGTCTGTAATTATATTTAAATACATTTTTGAGAGAGAAATATATTTAGTTATACATACACCAACAATACTTAATATTTTATAATAAAAAACCTTATATAGTCGTATAATTCAAGACTCTAGTTGTCATTTTCTTCTTCACTCGGATTTTCATCGTCCTCACTTTCATCGTCATTTTGGTCATCTTCGGTATTAGCTTCACTTTCATTCTCAGTTTCATTCTCTTGGGGTTCCCTATGACCTCCTTGTGCAGGACTTTCAACAATATCTAATTCACTAGTCTCAGAGAGAAGGTTTGGAGGCATTTATGTGTTCGTTATCAATCTCTGAGGAAATTGATCATCCACTTGATAAGCTTGATCTTCAGGAGCCACTTCATCATCAAATTCAATTCTTCCTTTCGGGTTTGTCCTTCTGACCACCCTCCATTTGGACTTACACTTTCCGGGGTAAGATAAATAGTAAATTTGTTGAGCATTTTGAGCAATAATAAATGGATCGTACCATTGCTCTCTCCGTGTACTATTGATCTCAGTAATCTTATATTGCACATGAGAACGAGTTCCGACATGACGTTGTGGGTCATACCACTCACAATAGAATAACACAATTCTTTTAACTGGTACCCCAACATATTCAAATTCTAAGATCTCCTTAAGTGTGCCATACCAATCTCGCTCTCCTTCGCCAACATCTCCTTTGACACAAACCCCACAATTGTATGACTTTCTCTCCTTACCCCAATCTACTGTGTGAAATTTGAATCCATTAACATAATATATTGACCAACTTTGTACTTTATTTTTTGGACTCCTAGCTAGATCTTGCAAAAATTGATTTGTAATACAATGAGAGGGATCTTGTACCTACATCAAGTGTACACAAGACAAAAGTGTTGTTTAGTGGTTTGGATAAGTTTCATTAATTTTAACGGTTAATTAAGACACATACATAGTCCTTGAACCATCTCGAAAACTGTTGTAGAGAGTCCTCCCCATGCATTTGCTCATAGAACCTGTCATTTGTTCAATATTAATATCTTCAACATTAATTTTTAATTTATTAGCTAGAGTGTATGTAAAGATTGTTATTTACCTGCGATATGGTTCAACTTCATCACAATTTAACAATATGTGGAGGTGTGGAGAGTGTAACATCCCAATTTATCGATTGCACCATGGTTGCAATCAATACCTTGCTATGTTACTAAACCCGAAAAACCTCGTGTTTTTTTTTTGAAATATAGGTATGTCATACGTTTATAATCCGGTGAAAAAGGTAAACCGATATTGAGACTCAAAAGCCGTGGCTAGTCAGATTTAATAAAACGAGTAGATATCTTGGATAAGCATCTAGGATTGAAACAGAGGATACCAAAGATACAATAGGGGCCCATACATCAATGGCCATAATATATATATAGATATATCTGTATTACAAATACTTAAGAGTTACAAGATCTCTGTTCAAAAGATACAAGATAATATAATCAAAAGATGCTCAAAAGGATAATAACGATGATGGACAATAGAGACCTTGGCCCAGATTATACAACAAAAGGGGCTTCAAGGTTGAACAATTAAAAGTGTCCATACAAAAAGTGCAGAGCTCCTAATATAATAGATATCCATAAAAGGGGACAAGGCATTGTCCATCAAGCTACGCCGTTGGTCCTTTTGGGGTGGAATCCATCGCTGTCTCCGAACCGGGGTCCTTCGCCTCACCTTCCGCGACTTCCTCGCCCAACTCTAGAGTGTCTTTACGGTCTCGTCGCCTCTCGGGTTGGAATCTGGAATAGGCTCGCCAAACGGAGGTCTGAATACTTGTCTTAGAAGTGAGAATGTTGCGTGTGCCGAGACATATGTCGAGACAGGGATAAGACCTAGAATCGAGGCACAAGAGAGGAATAGAATAAGACATTGAAGTCTTAGTGAGTTACTCGGAGCACACGGACCTACGTGCTCATGCAGCCGATTCTAGCCAGTAAAAGTAATACTTCACCTTGATACAAGCCTTTTCTTTTCCCTTTTTTTTTTTATTAAAACAATAGTGAAGTCCTTACTTTGACTAGTCACACATCTTATTGGTCCATTTCTAAGGGAACCTAAGAGTGTCCCTAAGTTCTCGCATTTCTAGCAACCTACGTAAGTATTAAGTGCATCTTGCGTTCAACAAGTCCCTTATAGGCCGTACTATAAGTTCCTAGATCCACTCGTTACACTTAAGACTCCTTCGTCTTGTTGAACCAATGGTTTAGCCGTTCTCCACTTTATCATGTCTCGGGATCCACACCTGAATAAAATAATTTCTCATGATCTACACCTGGATAAACGAGTCTCTCGGGATCTACACCTGGATAAATGAGTCTCTCGGGATCTACACCCGGAGTTTCCAAAAAGGACTAAGTGTTCAATGCATGCTTTGAGTCCCGAATGAGGAGATCCTATCACCGGTTACCACTCCGTCCTCGCCTAAGCTGCGGGTCATCGATCCGGAGGCATCCGTGCTAGTCAATCAACCGTCACCCGGTCCCCTTGCCCACCATTTGGACTGGAACCACTATGTGGGACAAAATGCACCACCACCTATCCTCTCGGTGGCTGGATCTCGGCCGACCATAGGTTCAACTCCACGGCTATAATCATACAAGCGTTTATGCATGCCACTATCACCCAACGAACACGCTAATCATATACATAAACTCTTAAATAAACTGAATTAACTGAAAATAACTGTTTAACTGATAACTGTAAATAACTGGTATAACTAGTATAACTGGAATAACTGTTTAACTGCTGAGAATACTGAAAATATCTAAAACGTAAATGGAAAGGTAACCTGCCTCTAAAGTCTGGAGCAACTATTACAACTGAAACTGAAATGTATTATAAAAACTATTAACTGGAATAAATATAAAATAAAATCTTAAGACTCCACGATCGAAGCGGAGCTCACCCAAGATAACAGCTGAACGACCTCTAGTGGATCAACGGCTCTTCGTCGGCTGCGGGATCGTACTCTGAAATATGGTTGATGAGGGGTGAGCCATCGACTCAGTGATGGGGAACATGCATGCAATGCAACATTCATAACACATATATCACAAACTAGCATGTTATCAACCATACAATCAATATCCTCTCGAGCTGTCACACTAAAGCCTGCATATCAAGCCCCTTTAATGTAAACTCTATCTGTAATCTGTCACCCAGCGCTCCGCATGGGCATAATCAAATCTGACTCAGCGCACGACATGAGTTTACTCATAACTGAACCTCGTGGGGCACATCTGTATCTGTAACCAAGCCGTCCGAAAACCGGGATCGGAACGTACTTGGCGGGCTCGGGCGACTCACCGCTAATTAGTAAACCATACTAAGATACCGGGACTGACCACCGGCCATAGCGTCTGACGTATACTAATCAGAGGTGGCGTAACTACTCTAGACAGTCAGCACATAACTCACTCAAGATATGATGCATGCCATGAATTCTATTCATAATCTGTTTATCTGTCTTAATCACATGTTATATTATAAACCAATAAACAGCCAACCAATCAACAATTCATATACACAGCATAAAAACATAAGTCTCTTCTAATCTACTCTAACCACCTAACATGTTACTACTGCTACTACTACTCTACTACAAACACAAGAAAAATAACTTTATTATTATCTTTCCTAATTATCTAGTTATCAAACATAAATATATATGCCATAAATGCAAAACTACATGCAAGACCTCCACTCACCTGGATACTCCTGACACTGAGAAGCACCGTTAGCTCCGGCTCCAGCCAGCGGCACTGCGTTCGCACCTGAAGTGCAAAAAGGACCCATTAGGACCCCTGAAGAAGAGAAAACAAAACTTGAACTACTGCTGCAGATCACGCCATCGCTAGCGAGGTACTGCCTCTCGCTAGCGAAGGGTCAGTCGCTAGCGAGCTCCTCCTGCTCGCTGGCAACCATCACGCAGAAAAGGGCAAAAACGACTTTATACTCACCGTCGGGAATTTGCTCTAGCAGAGTATCCCCAAGACGTCGAAACCTCACTCCGACAGAGTTCCTTTACTGAAAAAGAACGCCCAAAAGCACTGCTCTTGAAAAAGGCGGAAGAATGAGGTGTAAAGAAAAGGACTCCACTACTACTCATATATATAGGTGAGGGGGAACAGGCTGACATCATGCTGCGTCCAATGTGGGACTTCGGTCCGGTCGCTAGCGACTAGAATACGTTCGCTAGCTACAAGCTCCTCGCTAGCGAACATTGGTTGCTCGCTAGCTAGTGTCTTCTGACAGCAACACTGTGACGTTCCTTCTGTACGATGTGGGACTAGGTCCCATCGCTAGCGACTCACAGGTGGTCGCTGGCGACCAACTACTCGCAAGCGGAAGCTGACTGCTCGCTAGCGAGTCCCCTCTTACAGCAACTTGCTGACGTGTTCTGACGTGTCCTAAAGAGAGTCCTTCCTAAGGGATACTATGATACGGGGTATCACAATCTCCCCTCCTTTTAAGGAGTTGGTCCCCAAATCCAAACTAATCATGAAAGAAAAGACATGCTAGAAAAGGCATACTAAGGTTACCTCGTGGATCGAAAAGATACGGGTACTTCTCTCTCATCGACTGCTCTGTCTCCCATGTGGCTTCGTCTCCAGAGTGATTCCTCCAGATGACCTTGACTAGAGGTACCTCCTTCGAACTAAGCTTTCTGATCTGATGGTTAACGATGGCCACTGGCTCCTCCTCATAGCCCAAACTCTGATCTATCTGCACCGGCTGTGAACTCAGAACGTGAGACTCGTCTTGAACGTACTTCCTCAGCATGGACACATGGAAGACTGGGGAACCACTACTAACTCCGCTGGAAGAGCTAACCGATAAGCAACCCTGCCAACTCTCTCCAAAATATCATATGGTCCGATGTAGCTTGGGTTCAGCTTTCCTCGCTTACCGAACCGTACCACCCTCTTCATCGGGGATACCCGCAGAAACACCTGATCCCCGACTGCGAACTCTAATTCGCGTCTCCTCTTGTCTGCATATGCCTTCTGACGAGAATGAGCTGCTGCCAAGCGTTCCCTGATAACCTTTACCTTCTCTAGAGCCTCCTGAACCATGTCTAGACCCACTGACTGAACCTCACCTGTCTCAAACCACCCTATAGGCAAGCGACAACGCCTACCGTACAACGCCTCAAACGGTGCCATCTGGATGCTAGCCTGGTAACTGTTGTTGTATGCAAACTCAACCAACGGGAACTGCTCATCCCAGGAACCGCCAAAGTCCAAGGTGCATGCTCTCAACATATCCTCCAACGTCTGGATCGTGCGCTCCGACTGACCGTCAGTCTGCGGGTGGAAAGCTGTACTGAGATCCAACCTCGTGCCTAAAGCCTGATGTAAAGCACGCCAAAACCTGGATGTGAACTGTGACCCTCTGTCTGATATGATGGAAACCGGAACCCCATGCAACCTGATAACCCTGTCGATGTAGAGCCAAGCATACTGTGTAGCCGTGAACGTAGTCTTCACCGGAATGAAATGAGCTGACTTCGTGAGCCTGTCCACTATAACCCAGATAGCGTCGAAGCCCCTCAATACCCGTGGCAACCCCGTGACAAAGTCCATAGCTATCCACTCCCACTTCCACTCTGGCAGTGGAAGGTCCTGAAGCATCCCCGCCGGTCGCTGATGTTCAGCCTTGACCTGCTGGCACACCAAACACCGGGTCACGAACGCACCTACATCCTTCTTCATGCTGTGCCACCAATACAACGGCTTGAGGTCTTTGTACATCTTAGTCGATCTTGGGTGAACCGAATAAGGTGTACAATGAGCCTCTCTCAATATAGTCTCCCGTAGGTCCCCGACCTCTGGCACGCATAACCTATCCCCAATCCTGAGCACCCCATCTGCATCCACTGAGAAGTCCGAACACTCCCCTTTCTGAACCCTCTCTCTGAGCTCTACCAACTTCGGATCCTCTGACTGACGCTGCTTAACCAGCTCTGCAAACGTCAACCTAATACTGATATGGGCTAAGAGCGCCCCCGATCCGTCAACCTCAAACCAAACGCCCTCAGACTCTAACCTCTGGATCTCTCCTGCCATCGGTCTCCTCTCTGGTGCAACGTGGGCTAAACTCCCCTGCGATCTCCGCTCCTCCACCACTGGATTCCTACTCAAGGCATCCGCCACCACGTTCGCCTTCCCCTAGTGATACTTGATCGAACAATCATATTCGCTAAGGGGCTCCAACCACCGTCTCTGTCTCAGATTCAGGTCCTTCTGCTCGAAGATGTACTTCAGACTCTTGTGATCCGTGAAGATCTCACATGTGTCCCCATAAAGGTAGTGCCTCCAAGACTTCAGGGCGAAGATCACTGCTGCCAACTCCAAATTATGTGTGGGGTAGTTCTGCTCATGCTTCTGTAGCTGCCTGGACGCATAAGCAATCACCTGTCCCCTCTGCATAAGCACACATCCCAGACCAACCCTAGATGCATCGCAGAACACCGATAAACCACCACTACCCGACGACTGAACCAAAATCGGTGCTGTAGTCAAACTATCCTTCAATCTCTGAAAACTCCGCTCGCGCTTCTCCGTCCATAAAAACTTCGCACCCTTGTGTGTTAGGGCAGTCAACGGTGCTGCTACCGTCGAGAAACCCTTCACGAACCTGCGGTAGTAACCTGCTAGCCCCAAGAAACTCCGAATCTCGGCTGTTGACGTCGGCCGCGCCCACTGACGTACCGCCTCAACCTTCTTCGGATCCACCGTGATACCGTCACTCGTCACCACGTGTCCCAAGAAGGCCACCCTGTCCAACGAGAACTCACACTTCGAGAGATTAGCATACAACTGGTGCTCTCTCAGTGTCTGTAACACCGTCCTCAAATGCTCCTCATGCTCCTCCCTACTCTTACTGTACACCAAGATGTCATCAATGAACACGATTACAAAGCGGTCCAAGAATGCTTGAACACTCTGTTCATCAAGTCTATGAAAGCAGCTGGGGCATTCGTCAACCCG
The DNA here is from genome assembly GCA_013621005.1 of Aeschynomene evenia. Classification (NCBI taxonomy): domain Eukaryota; kingdom Viridiplantae; phylum Streptophyta; class Magnoliopsida; order Fabales; family Fabaceae; genus Aeschynomene; species Aeschynomene evenia. The sequence continues at coordinate 114,533 of RYYW01000135.1, read as the reverse complement.
AAAGACATCACTAAGAACTCAAAGTGTCCATAGCGGGTCCGAAACGCCGTCTTGGGTACATCCCCATCCCTGATCTTCAGCTGGTGATATCCTGACCTCAAATCTATCTTCGAGAAGCACACTGCTCCCTGCAGCTGATCGAACAGATCATCAATCCTCGGCAACGGGTACTTGTTCTTCACTTTAACCTTGTTCAGCTGCCTGTAGTCGATGCACATCCTCATAGATCTGTCCTTCTTCTTCACGAAGAGTACCGGCGCTCCCCACGGTGATTAACTCGGTCTAATAAACCCTTTATCCAAATACTCCTGTAGCTGACTCTGAAGCTCCCTAAGCTCTTCCGGTGCCATACGATACGGGGGTATAGAAATGGGCCTCACTCCTGGCTCCAGGTCTATACCGAACTCCACCTCTCTGACCGGAGGTTTCCCCGGCAGATCCTCCGGAAACACATCCATAAACTCCCGCACTACTGCTATGTCACTACCACTACTCTGCCCCACTGATGTGTCACTCACTGCTGCCAGATAGCCACCGCACCCCTTGCTCAACAGCTGGAGAGCACTCATAGAAGATATCAGACGATCCACCGGTGTACAGCTACTACTCTAGAACTCTACTGGCTCTCGCTCTGGGACCCGAAAAGTCACCGTCTTCCCACGACAATCCACCTCCGCATACTGTGCTGCTAACCAATCCATACCCAGAATCACATTAAACTCTGCCATCTCAAGAACCATCAGATCCGCCTCTGCATGAAACTCTCCGACCTGAACTGGACATGATTTGAGAACTCGGTCTACATCTAACGATCCCCCTCCCGATGTGCTAAGCCGGAAAGGTAACTCAAGGATGGAAGGACCCTCACTGAATCTCAAAGCGAAGAATACATATATGAAGGAATGCGTTGCCCCGGGATCGAACAACGCTAAGGCCTCAAAACCCCTAACTAATATGATACTTGTAAGAACGGCATTGGATGCGTGGGCATCCTGTCTGGTGATAGCAAAAAGACGGGGTTGTCCTCCGGAGCCTGAACCTCTGCCTCCTAACACTCTACTGTCTGTCCTACCACCACCCCCGCCTCTGCCGGCGGATGTAAAAGAACGAGCATGACCCTGAGATGGATGCCCTATTGGAAAGGCTGTCTGAACGGAACCCACACTAGGAGTCAGCTGTCTAACCGGTCAATCCTTGTACTTGTGGCCCTCCTGGCCGCAACTGTAGCATCCTCTGGTCCCCATGCGGCAAACTCCAGAGTGAAGCTTGCCGCAGGTCTGGCACTGCGGTTTGGAGGAAACAGATCCCCTCTGCTGGGACGAAGTTGAGGGCTGGCTAACTCTGCTCTGACTCTGGCCCTGTGAAGCTGTGGGGCGAACCGGAAAGGGTGCTGAGGAGATGGCCCTGTCCGGCTGGAACCCCGAAGACGGATGCCGCTGCTGACTGCGGGTGGGAGCTGCTGCACCAGAATATGAACCAGTGTGCCTCGCCTTCTTCTCTCCTCTGGCCTGTGCATCCAAAGTCTTCGTCTCGCACGAAATGGCAGCATTAAATGCCTCATTGTAACTCTCTGACGTCTCGTAGCACGTCAAAGCAAACCTGTACTGGGTGGGGAGTCCCTGAAGAAAACGCTTCACCTTCTCGTTCGGGGTCATGGGGAACTGAGTGACCCCGGCGAGTTGAGTGAACTCGGCCTCATACTCCGTGACCGTCATCTCTCTGGTCATCCTCAGGTCCAAGAAAGTCTGCAGTGCTCGGTCCCTTAGGCTGGCGGGAATGAACCTATCTCTGAACGCTCGGGAGAATTCCTCCCAAGTCAGTCGCGGAGCATCCGGACCTTTGCTGTCCGGTAAGGATCGGTACCAAGTATCTGCTATCCCTCCTAGTTGCTGTCCAGCCAACTCTGCAGTGAGCTCCGACGGTATGCGAAGAATCTCGGCCTTTTTCTGAATCCAGCCAAGAAAAGCCCCTGGCTCTATATCTCCTGGTACGCCAGAGAAGTGCGGAGGGTTTGACCGGCTAAAACAGTCGATCAGCTGGTCCTCCGTCACTCTCGGGGTCTGCTGTGCTGTGGCTGCCTGATGTGCCTGTGAGGCCACTATCTCTGCTAACGCGGCGACTGTGTCGAGCAAGCTCTTACGCCCGTAACCGGAGGAAGTCCGGCGTCGAAAAGGAGGCATGATCCTGGCGAGGTCAAACCATAAGACATATCAGGAAAGAGATTTCAAAGGAGACACCGACTAGTATTGAACTTAACTGACTTTACTTTCTATGAACCTTTCGTGGCTCTACATTCCATGGCCATGGGTGCACTTCCATTAACATGGTTGCCATGACACTTAAGGTTCCTAGCTCCATGATCATCTGCCGAATTGAATCAAATTAAAAACTAGATAACTTGTAGACAAGTGGAATACCTAGGTCGTTTTCCCAAGGAACTCAAGAAATGAAAAGTGATTATGCAAGGTTAGGTTTGGGGATTTTAGCATAGAATTTCAGAAATGAGAAAATTCAAACAGGATTTTAATCAAATAGGTAGAAGACACTAGCTCAAGGAATTCGAATTGTAAAGCATATATCATTGATTCATTATCCTCTCATGATCCTTTCAAGAATTAAATTGAATTTCAAATCCAAATTCAAATCTGAATTTAGATCAAGTCTTATGAAAATCTTCAAACATTCATCTTAACACACTTGAATTAAATCTGAAATCTCAAAACCTAACTCAAGGTATCAACATTGAAGCTCAACAATTCAATTCTCTAGATCAGAAATCTCTAAATCTAGATGTTCTCTCAACTTAAGTTTATTGATCAATAACTCAGAAATCTCTAGAATTATTAATCAATTGGATTCATAATTCAAGAATTAGAAAATCTTCATAATTCTTGAATCATAAATCAAGAAGAGGTGAGAAGAGAGAATTCGAAATTCTTGAATGAATCATGAAAGAAATGCAAGAATACCTCAATCACATAGCTAATCTCAATATCTTTTACAATCCTCCATCCTCAAGCTAGCTATGAGCTTAGTTCTCCATGATCATGGAGAAATCAGCAAGAAGAAAATGGGAGAAGAGAGAAAAACGAAAATGAGAGAAACTAGAGAGAAAATGTAATTCTAAAACTTGAATTGTAAAAAAAATGAATGTAAAGTGTTCCCTCCAAGTCTGATGTAGGACTTAAATAGACATAAAAGAAGGTGGAAATGTCTAAAAAGCCCATACACTAAACAATTACAACACATAAGGCAAGGGTACAATGGACAATGCACAAAATTATGACACTTAAGGCAACACAGCAAGGCTAAGCTTCTGCCCGAAATATTTCAGCCAATATCTGAAGCCTATAATGGATGATTCTGTCCTCGAGCCCTGAAGCAAAGTTGTATCTCTATGTCTTAGCTTTCCATATCCACCAAGATCATCCAATTCCAGTAAGTATAGCTCCAGATATAAGAAAAATACTGACTGCTGCTCCAGATTGCTGTCACATTCGCTGCAGCAACTTTGAGTCAACTTTTGAGCTTGTTAGAGGCTTCAATTGCTTTCGAGCTCTGAAGATGAAATGAAGCCTTGTGCCTTAGCTTTCCAATGCAACTGAAATGGGGTGATTTCAACATCTGTAGCTCCAGATATGGCTTCTGCAACACTTGCTGTCCAGGATTGCTGTCCAGAATGCTGCAGCAAGATTGACTCAACTTGAAGCTCCAATTTGGAATCCTTATGGTCCGAATCAGCTTTCGAGTTCTTCATAAACTTTGTAGACCTGTGTCTAATCTTTCCAACAAGACAAAGAACACAAAATTCCAATTTCTAGAACTCAAGTTATAGGCAAATTACAGAATAGTGTCACAAAGCACGAAATGCTGAGAAAATGCACAAAGTTCCAATCAAGTACCAAATGCCTAATATGATGCAAAAGTAGCTCATTCATCTCAAAAGTGGTCAAATTACATGCATACAAGAGGGAAATAATCAATACAATTATTGCTATATCACTCCAGACTCTAGGGGGAAACCTATGGCTCTGATACCAACTGTAACACCCCGCTACTTAGGGGTGTCCGTGCGAAGGGCATTATCCCAACGAACACGCTAATCGTATACATAAACTATTAAATAAACTGAATTAACTGAAAATAACTGTTTAACTGATAACTGTAAATAACTGGTATAACTAGTATAACTGGAATAACTGTTTAACTGCTGAGAATACTGAAAATATCTGAAACGTAAATGGAAAGGTAACCTGCCTCTAAAGTCTGGAACAACTATTACAACTGAAACTGAAATGTCTTATAAAAACTATTAACTGGAATAAATATAAAACAAAATCTTAAGACTCCACGATCGAAGCGGAGCTCACCCAAGATAACAGCTGAACGACCTCTAGTGGATCAACGGCTCCTCGTCGGCTGCGGGATCGTACTCTGAAATATGGTTGATGATGGGTGAGTCATCGACTCAGTGATGGGGAACATGCATGCAATGCAACATTCATAACACATATATCACAAACTAGCATGTTATCAACCATACAATCAATATCCTCTCGAGCTGTCACACTAAAGCCTGCATACCAAGCCCCTTTAATGTATACTCTATCTGTAATCTGTCACCCAGCGCTCCGCATGGGCATAATCAAATCTGACTCAGCGCGCGACATGAGTTTACTCATAACTGAACCGCGTGGGGCACATCCGTATCTGTAACCAAGCCGTCGAATAATCGGGATCGGAACGTACTTGGCGGGCTCGGGCGACTCACCGCTAATTAGTAAACCATACTAAGATAACGGGACTGACCACCGGCCATAGCGTCTGACTATACTAATCAGAGGCGGCGTAACTACTCTAGACAGTCAGCACATAACTCACTCAAGCAATTATGCATGTCATGAATTCTATTCATAATCTGTTTATCTGTCTTAATCACATGTTATATTATAAACCAATAAACCGCCAACCAATCAACAATTCATATACACAACATAAAAACATAAGTCTCTTCTAATCTACTCTAACCACCTAACATGTTACTACTGCTACTACTACTCTACTACAAACACAAGCAAAATAACTTTATTATTATCTTTCCTAATTATCTAGTTATCAAACATAAATATATATGCCATAAATGCAAAACTACATGCAAGACCTCCACTCACCTGGATACTCCTGACACTGAGAAGCACCGTCAGCTCCAGCTCCAGCCAGCGACACTGCGTTCGCACCTGAAGTGCAAAAAAGACCCATTAGGACCCTTGAAGAAGAGAAAACAAAACTTGAACTACTGCTGCGGATCACGCCATCGCTAGCGAGGTACTGCCTCTCGCTAGCGAAGGGTCAGTCGCTGGCGAGCTCCTCCTGCTCGCTGGCGACCATCACGCAGAAAAGGGAAAAAATGACTTTATACTCACCGTCGGGAATTTGCTCTAGCAGAGTATCCCCAAGACGTCGAAACCTCACTCCGACAGAGTTCCTTTACTGAAAAAGAACGCCCATAAGCACTGCTCTTGAAAAAGGCGGAAGAATGAGGTGTAAAGAAAAGGACTCCACTACTACTCATATATATAGGTGAGGGGGAACAGGCTGACATCATGCTGCGTCCGATGTGGGACTTCGGTCCGGTCGCTGGCGACTAGAATACGTTTGCTAGCGAATAGCTCCTCGCTAGCGAGCATGGTTGCTCGCTAGCTAGCGCCTTCTGATAGCAACGCTGTGACATTCGTTCTGTACGATGTGGGACTAGGTCCCATCGCTAGCGACTCACAGGTGGTCGCTGGCGACCAACTACTCGCTAGCGGAAGTTGACTGCTCGCTAGCGAGTCCCCTCTGATAGCAACTTGCTGACGTGTTCTGACGTGTCCTAAATAGAGTCGTTCCTAAGGGATACTATGATACGAGGTATCACAAACATAACATTATATGATTACACACAATACACATAGCTCAACATATCATCGTCATGGCATAATCCTTTCTTATCTCTAATTAACATAGTATAATTCATCAACATAATCCCTTATATAACTCATCATCATCTCATTTTAACACATACATTTCATCATCGTAATTCATAGTACTACACTCATCAATTCATGTTACTAGATAGCACATCTCATATCATATCTACACACCATAACTTAACATTTTAACATATTAACATCACCATTTATCATCTTCTCATATCAATCATCTCGTCATCAGTTCCTATCAGAAAATGCAATCACTATCATATTCTACTAAGACACGTCATCATTTCAATTGCATAACACTTACATAAAAGCATTCGAGTTCTCCAAATAAAACATTCTTACTTTAAACTAAAGCATTACATCTTACATAATACACATAACATAATTCTACAATCATTCTCATCAAATCTCACAAAGTTCGCCATGTCACACTTTAGCTCACCATCCTTTAACATCATCTTGTACATTTTTCCATTCCCTTTTTAAGAATCAAATAGCATTGCAACATACTCATTTTTATCATGTTAAAATAGCATATTAACCCCCTAATCATTATTGGAAAACTTGTACTTGAAATAGGATGAAAATAGGTGGAATTTTACTTTTCTGGTGCAGGGATCGATCCCCAAGTTTAAAATGGCAGAAAACACATTTTTTACAGCATGGGGATCGATCCTCTCATAGTGGGGATCGATCTCCACTTGAAATTTTTCAGAAACATCAATTTTTCAACATGGGGATCGATCCTCCAGTGGTGGGGATCGATCCCTACAACACAGATTCTGCAGAAAATGCAGAAATTGTGTTTTCAACTCATTTTCACCCCAAAAACTCATACGCACTCATCCAAATCACTTAGAAATCATCAATCACACTTACATACACATACAATCAGTACTCAAACTCCATATCTCAGAATCTAATGCAAAGAAAACACAAAATCTCACACATGCAAGCATCAAAACTCAACATGCAAGCATCAAACAAGCTCCATTCATCACCACACTTGAAATATGGCTACATGCAACTTAAAACTCGAAAATCAGAGGAAAATTTCAGCAAGAACAAGGAGCAAGAAGCTCTGGAACAATGAAAAATCAGAGGGATTATGAAGATGGTTGATAACTCACTTGATTTCTTTGAGAAAGAAGCAAAATGAAGGGGTTGGTGGTGGCTTCTCTTGAGCTCCAAGAGGCTGGCTGTGGAAGGGCTCTCCAAGGGAGAAGAAGGCAGCTTCTGAGAGTGTGTTTGTGAGAAAATGAAATTGTGATGAAGGGGGAAGGGTTGGCCGAGAGTTTATAATGCTTCAAGGGGTGTGTTGTTTTAATTTTTGTGTTGTGATAGTGTTAAATGTCTCTAGGTAGTGAGTATGAGTATGATAGTGAGTAAGAAATGGCAACTTAATTTTTGTGGTGAGAGTTTAATAAATTTTGGAGAGCTCAGGGTCCTAAAAAGTTGCTCCGGTTGTGTTTAGGATCTAGCTTAGGCTCTCTCTCAGGTTATTCAATAACTCACTAAACATTCAATATTTAAAATAAGAAGATGGCCTATGATCATTATGAAAATTTCGTTAATATTATGAGGCTCTCAATAAGTCTAAAATAATTATCTCACTATATTATTAATTTCACATTACTTATCTATTTAAAAGAATTTTACCAAAATCAGGAAAAATGTGAAATTCAATAATAAAAGTAGTTCTAAAATCATAACTCTCCAATATTGGTGGGAATATGTTAATTATTTTCTAAACACCAATTTGGGACTTTCGAATAAATATTAAGGTCTCGTTAAATTTTCTATAATGATCATTGTCTCTCTCAGGGGTTCTTTAGCTCATGCAAATAATAATATTAAGTCTGCCTCGATCCATAAGCAAACCTAAATTATTATGCACTAACACATGGCACATATATAACATTTAATCACATAACACAAATACATGCACTTACACACACATATATATATACACGCACCCATATACGTATATATATATATACATATGTGTATATTCACTTAGGCATATTTACATTTAATGTGTCGCACATAAATATATTACTCTATATATATATATATATATATATATATATATTGGTTACCTTTGGTACAAAAGCATATATCCTTATTGGTATCCATACACTTAATATGCCATACTTAAATACCTTACTTTATATATATACATACAATACTTTGATTCATCATAAGTAAAGAAATTCATGTATATAAACTAGTTACTTTGGTGCATAAATATATATGTATACATATGCACTTATATCTATATGTATTGTCACATAAAAATTCATTCTTTATATTTCACACAAATTTTATCTCAAATAAACAACACAAAAACCATACTTGCCATCAAGTGAAGTAAAAACCAGCTACAATTAATATCATAACAATTCGAATGTAACAAATACATCATCCAATCACATGTAAATATGTCAACCATTTCAAGGGATTCACATTAATACTCAACAATTAGGTACACAATTAATGACGACATAACCAATCACATTATTAAAACACTATACGCAACATCAAACACGGCCACGGTGGCGTCACATATAAAACATGAATTCAGGGTGTTACAGAGAGTTCCACTCCTCAACGGTTAACCATCGGTCCACCGATTGTCTAGTAGCTCGTCCAGGTTGGTTGAAGACTGACAACATTGGGTAAATTTCACTCTCACCTCCGTCGTCGTTGCAGGGTACCCTTGTTCTACGAGACTGAACATGAGACTGAAAGTAGTAGGAGCAAAAATTTGAGGTCTCTTTGGCTAAGTATGCCTGACAAATTGAACCTTCCACTTGTGCCCTGTTCTTCACCGTCCTTTTGTAAGCTCTCATCTCTATTTCAAATGGATACATCCATCTATATTGAATCGGTCGGCAAACCCTAGCTTCATATGCCAAATGAATAGGAAGATGTTCCATTGAATCAAAGAATCCTGGCGGAAAAATTCTCTCTAGTTTGCACAGAATTATGGGAATATTCGCCTCCATGGTGAGAAGATCGTTTACCTTTACTGTTGTTGCACATAGATCTCTAAAATATTCACTTAGCTCTGTCAGTGGCTTCCAAACATGGTCAGGCAACTCCCTAAACATAATAGGAAGCAAGCTCTCCAGAAGAACATGACAATCGTGACTCTTAAGCCCGACAAACTTACTTTGAGCAAGATTGACACACCTCCCCAAGTTTGTAGCTTAACTCTCGGGCATTTTCAACTCTGTCACCCATTTGCAAACTGATTGCCTCTTAGCCTTGGTTAATGAATATGACGTCTTTGGTTTGCAAATACGCATATCCCTTAGCTCCTGCAATTTTAACTCGGGGGCGTCTGCAATACTCCGCCACACCCAGTCTTGCTTTGATGTTGTCTTTGGTTCAATCAGTATCCATGACTGTATGAATTATGTTGTCCCATACATTTTTTTTTTCGATATGCATCACATCTAGACAATGACGAACCAAAAGATCCTTCCAATATGGAAGTTCCCAGAAAATGCTTTGTTTGGTCCAGTTATGATCTTTCCTGTAACCTTGCACTCTAACTTGTTGTTCGACTTCTGTGATCTTCGGAAGATATTTGACCTCATCCCATAAATCTTCACCACTTAGTCTCTCAGGTGGTGAATCCCTTTTAATACAGTTCTTTTTAAACCCATACTTGCTACGCCTATATATACAGATGATCTTCTTGCAAAAACCTCCGATGACAATCAAACCAAGAGTTCTTTCCTCCATGCTTCAAGGTAAATGCCTTTGTGTCCCCCATGCAAACAAGACATGCCAATTTTCCTTGTGTCATCCACCCAGACAACATGCAATACGCTGGGAAATCGTTTATAGTCCACATTCATGCTGCTCTCATGACAAAGTTTTGTTTGGAAGAAATGTCATACACCATCACACCCTCATTCCATAACTCTTTTAATTCATCAATCAATGGCTGGAGGTAGACATCAATTTTCGCTTTTGGATTATCAGGATCTGGGATTATGCAAGATAAGAACAAGTACGGGTCTTTCATGCACATTTCAAGAGGGAGATTATATGGTGTCATCACAACCGGCCAACATGAGTAAGGTTTACTGAACTACGTGTTTAGGGTAAATCCATCAGAACACAAACCTAAGCGCATATTTCGTGACTCAGCAGCAAAATCAAGATGAGTTTGATCAAGATGTCGCCATGCTTCCCCGTGTGATGGATGCGTCATCACACCGTCACTCCTTTGGTTTTCAAAGTGCCACCTCATGTGCGGAGCAGAACTCATTGACGCATACAACCTCTTAAGTCTGGGTATAAGAGGCAAATAATGCATCCTCTTACGAGGGACAAGCTTAGACATGTGACTCCCAGCTCGCTTTGGTTTAAATCTACTCTCTTCACAAAACTTGCATGTGGTAAGTTCTGAATCATCCTTGTAGTACAACATACAACCATTGATTCAACAATCTATCTTCATGTCATGTAGTCCTAATTTACTGACCAACTTTTTTGCTTGATAGCAGTCCTTTGGAATAGCAGACTCTGGTCGATCACTAAGCTCACGTATCAATTCTTCCCACTGCCCAAATGAACTTTGGCTCTGGTTACTCTCAGATTTAATACTTAACATTCGAACCGCTAACGAGAGTTCTGAATGCACACACCCTTCCCATAGAGGTCGATGTGCAACCTCTAATAGTCGGAAAAAATCATGTGCATTGTGATTAGGGACTTCCTCCGCTGGTTATGGAATTCCTCTACTTTCAGGAAAGTAACCGTCACAAATCATCTCCTCATAACGATGCAAATTGTCTTCCCAATTCACACCACTTGTATAGCCTTCATCCAAGGGCACCCTGTTGCGACTACTTTCACCAATTCCTGGTCCACCTTGAAACTCATTTGGAATTTCCTCCCCATGTTCGGTCCACGCATAATAATCAGGTTTAAATCCATGTTGCATAAGGTCAACCTTTACACTATCAATGTCTAAAATTTTTCTACATCTACACTTGGCACACATACACCTTATCTTCCTCTCCCTAAGGTATTGTTCAGTTATGCATGCCACTTCGACAAAATCATTGATCCCTCTTACAAACGATAGTTTATTCCCGCCTTTGTTTTGGTGAATTCTATCATACATCCACACCCGGTTCGATGGATACATTTTTCCTAATTTTTGTATTAAAATCCTTATCAGTTCAATGTTTATTTTATTTAATTTTGCTATAAAATTATTTTTATATATTCAATTTTGTTTTATTAAAGTCCATTTTGACAAAGTTTGTCATATATATGCCTAACAAATTTCTCAAACCAATTGACGAAGATAAAGACCGGTCTCAGTCAAAGTCATCTAACCTAAGGTTTATTGCAACACACAAGATAATCATAATAATTACTTAACTTAATCATAAACATAAACAAGTAACATCATAAAGTAGAATATTTATTATTAAATAAATAAAAAAATTCAGAAATAAAAATTAACTTAAAAATTACAAAAACAAAAAATTAATAATAAAAAAATATAAAACTTTAAATTACAAAATAACATAAAAAAAAGAATATCTAAAAATGATTGTTTAAAATTTATAAAAAACAGAATATATAAATATTTAAAAAATATTAATAAATTACATTTTTTTAAAAGTCAGAATATTAAAAATTAAAAATTAAAAAAATTCTTACATACATACCTAGCGGTGCAGGTGGCAGACGTGACGGTACAGGTGGCGGCGGCGGCTCTTCTGGCGCCGGTGGCGGTGCATAACTGTGGTAGGTAAAAAAATTTTAAAAATAAAAAACATATATTATTTAATAAAATGTAAACAAAATAAAGAAAATAGAAAATTACCTTTTCTGTCAGAGGGAAGGCGGCAGGACGACGACGACGACGGTGGCGGGAGGCGGCACGACGGTTGTCCACGGTGGAGAGAGAGAGAGAAAAATTGTTCAAAAAAAAATTCCAATCGGTACAAAATGTAGATCTACTCATCGTGATCACAATGATGTATTTTTTTTCCGGCAACCACCCTCCACGGCGGCGAAATCGCCATAGTCAAAGCGGCGAAGAGAGAAATTAGGGAAACAGTGAGGGGCGTGGCGCAGAAATGAGGGAGGGGGAGCCTGGGCTCCCGTATAAGCGCGGATTTTCGGCGGATTTCCATCGAAAATTAAAACATTAACCCTACTTTTTTAGCGCCGATTTCCGACGAATTTTCGGCGGAATTTCAAATTTTTTTAAGGGTAAAACCCCAACTTGGTCCATGACAATTTTCACTTAGGACAAGTTAGTCCCTGACAAATAGAAATTGACAAGTGAGACCCTGACAATGTCCAAAATCGGACATTCGTTCGTCCCGTAAACGGACTCCGTTAAGCTATGCTTCTTTGGCACCAAAACACAATCGTTTTTTAACTAGTGACTTTTTTGAGTCTTTTCTTCACAACACTGTTCATTGTCTCTTCCATCTTCTCCTTCATATACTTAGTTTTCACCTAACAACATTTGCTTATGTTACATACACTCCTTCAGAATCAACTAAATCCACATCAACAAAACAGAAAACAAATAAAAATCTCACTTTTTGTTTCTTATTCTATTAGGGTCAGTTTTTTTATTACTTCACACACTCCATTATCGTTCTTCACCTTTATCTTCAATTCAAACCTCAAAGTTTGCGTCTTTCAACTTCTCTCACTGCCTATGAGCTATTTGCTTGAACTATCGTTGAAGATTTTCATTTGGGCACCCTTATTTTCGTACATTTTCATACGCTTATTTTCAAACACACTCAACAGCTTCTCTCATTGAATTTTTTTAAAGAAAATGATAGAAATTTGAGGTTAGGGAGATGGAGAAAGTGAAAATGAGAGAGTTACTGTTGAGTGTGTTTGGGGAAGAGATGAAGGGGCTAGTGGAGGTAAGGGATATAGTTTGAGGGATTAGGGTTAAAATGAGAGAGATTTGGGTTTTAGGGCAAATTTGTGTATGCCAAAAACGCCGCGTTTTGAGACCCTTAACGGAGACGTTTAATGGACGAATGGATGTCCGATTTTGGACATTGTCAGGGACTCACTTGTCAATTTTCATTTTAAATTTCGTCGGAAACCCGCCGAAACTAATAAACATATTTCGGCAGTTTTCCGATGGGTTAACCCTTTAAAAAATAATTTTATTATTTTATTTTTTCAAGTAACCCTTTTAAATTCCGTCGGAAACCCGTAGAAACATATAAACATATTCCATCGGAATACCGCTTTAAAAAATAATTTTATTTTTTTTATTTTTTTAATGTAACCCTTTTTAAATTCCGTTGGAAACCCGCCGGAAATGGAACATTTTCCGGCGGTTTTCCGACAAATTACCCCTTTAAATTTATTTTTTTTAGAATCACCCTTTAAATTTCGTCAGAAAACCGCTGGTATTTTTTGGTAGGAATGTAAATGTGTTTTTCCCGTGTTTGTTCCGACGAGTTTCCGTCGGATCTTCGTGTGTTTTTTCCTTCGTCATCGCCACTATTAATTTCCGTCGGAAATCCGCCAAAAATTTCCGGCAGAAAAATCCGTCGAAAATCAGCGTGTTTCTAGTAGTGAATTCTGATTTGTAGTAAATTAGGATACATCCTTAATTATATCAAATCTTTCCTTAATGGTTTCTTCTAACTTTTTTATTTTTTCCGTTAAATCTTTTATTTCGGATTTTTCTTCCTGTTTTTGTACTCTGGATAGACTTAGAGGACCTTTTATATTTGGTTCCCTTATTTGTAGAAACGACCTCCTCGGTGCTTCACTTATTTGTAAAAAAGATCTTTTGGGGGCTTCTTTTGCCAATTCCTCTATTAAGAGAGATTTTGGTTTTTCGAGTGGACTGAGCCTTGGGATTTCGGTTTTGATGATTTTTTGAAAAAGTTCATCTACATAAATTTGTTCCGTATTTCTAAAGGTTATGTTGTGATGACTATTTGTTAAAGCGTAATTGAGTGCATAGGTTATTGAAAAAGGTTCATCACCTCCAACCATTAGTTCCTGTCTGTGGAATTTATAAGCTAGGCTTAGAGAACGTCCTACGTTCTTTGATGAGAGGGGTATAGCATACCCTAAATGGGTGCTGAATTTTACTGAAACATGTGCTAGATTTCCATGGGCTATGCCAATTATTTGTTCTGTTAAATCTAAAATCCTTTTATCACAGATTGCTGAGCTTATTGGTGTGTTTAGGTTTTCAAAACAAGTAGACTTGGCTAGGATTTGGATTGTACTTAGGTGGATCCATTTGATTTTTGATCTTTTTGATCAATATTTGATTTTACTTATTTGATTTATTATTTTTTCTTCATTTAATAATGCTATTTCTAGCTCTCCTTGGGTTGATCTTATTTCTATGGGAGATTCAAGTTGAATTCTAACGTAGTAGATAATATTTTTTCTATTAAAAATATTTTCAAGAACCGATTTCTTATCAAAATCTGTTTTGGTTTTTAAATCTAAATCTGAACCTTTCATTGTTTTTTTTTTACTATAAATTAGTGCTGATACCTTATAAACGTTTGATTCTTCAGATATTTCTATATTTTCTAATTAATCCATAAAAACATGACTATAATTATCATAATTTAATATATAATTGACAAGAAAAGGATTTAGAAGGACCTAATTTAAGAAAATAGTTCTCTTTTATTGAATTTTGAAAAGGTTACACACTATTATCTCTAGAGGGGAGATTATTTATTTTACAAGTAGTTTTCTCCAAAAGGAGATTTTCTCACTCCCTAAGAATTGCCTAAGACTGCTTTCCTCCTCGCTCCTCCTGAGCTGTTAGTACTCCTTCGTCTAGCTGCATTCTTAAGTTGTGTTCTCTCTAATGCCTCTAAGGATCTACTTATAATCCTTCGGGCCTGATGGACAAATCTCATCCTTACACTTGGATGATTGCTCCAGATTACATTATTGGAGTGTGACGTAGGCGCTTACGTCATCATACAATAATTTATAGGGACATTTCTTATGAGCTGTCCTCTTTAATGCGTTGTTGTGCTACTGACTTCATTATTGTTGTCGTCTTCTACTGAAATATCTTACTCACAGATAGTACATCTGTGATTATTGTCCTCCTTCATGAGTTGGCAATGATGCCTTCTAATCCCTAGTGGGAGCTTTTCGAAGAGGCCACTAAAGTCGTAGAATGCTGATTCACAATCTACTAACCAACCCATCTCTTTTTCCGAGATTTTTTCCTTTTGATTTGAAATGAGGAGGGTTGTGATACCCCGTATCATAGTATCCCTTAGGAAGGACTCTTCTCAGGACGCGTCAGAAACACGTCACCTTGTTGCTGTCGGAGGGGGCTCGCTAGTGAGCAGTCTCCTGTCGCCAGCGAGCAGCTAGTCGCTAGTGACCATATGTTAGTCGCTAGCGACTGGACCGAAGTACCACATTGCTCGTAGCTTGCTTAGCCTTTCCCCCCTCACCCTATATATATGAGAGGTTATGTTACCTCACACCTCACAACTCTCACTCAGCCTTTTTCAAAGTAGTGCTTTGGGCATCCTTCATTGTTGAGGATAGTGTGAGCCTAACGTCTTGGGGATACTCTGCTAGAGCGAATTCCCAACGGTTAGTGTAAAAATTCTTTTATGCCGTTTTCTGCGTGATGGTCGCCAACAAGCAGGAGGATCTCGCCAGCGACCGGCCCTTCACTAGCGAGAGGCAGTAGCTCGCTAGCGACGGCGTGTTCCGCAACAGTAGTTCAAAGTTTCGTTTTTCTTTTTCCAGCGGTTCTGATATGTCTTTTGCACGACAGATGCAAACACAGTTCCAGTAGCTGGGGACAAAGCTTACGGTGCTCTTCAGCCTCAGGATTATCCAGGTGAGTGGAGATTTTGTATGTAGTTCAGCATTTACGGCATATATATGTATGATCACTAGATAATTAGGCAAGATAATGATAAGTTAAGTAATATTGCATGTGTTTGTAGTAGTAGGAGTAATAATAGTTAGTAACATGTTAGGTGGTTAGAGATAGTGATATGCTAGGTAGTTAGGAACTTAGTATAGATGATAGTAGAGATTTATTTTTCCTAAGTTATGTTATGTTATATGCTGGCTGTGTACTGATTGTTGATTGTTTACATATTGCAATATATGTCATGATAACATGTGACTAAATAAGATAAGGAATGTAACTGAATTATAGATATAGCCATATGATATGATGTATGTTGATTGTACTACTTGCTGATTGTCTTGAGTAATCGCACCGCCCTGATTAGTATACGTCAGACGCTATGGCCGGTGGTCAGATCCCGGTATCTTAGTATGATGTGCTAATTAAGAGTGAGCCGTCCAAGCTAGCCAAGCATGTTCCGATCCCGGTTACCGGACGGCTTGGTGACAGATATACCCCTCGTGGGATAGTTAGGACTATATTCTAGTTGCGTGCTGAGAGTTAGTTCACAGATTCAGATACAGATACAGTTATACAGATGCAGGCTTGGGTTGCTTTAGTGTGATAACTCTACGGGATTGTTTGATTGGATGATAACATGCTAAGTATATGTTATATATGTTGTGAGTGTTGCATTGCATGCATTATCCCATCGCTGAGTCGACGACTCATCCCTCGTCAACCATGTTTAATTCAGAGTACAACCCCGCCGCAGACGAGGAGCCCCTGATCCAGTAGAGGTCATAGCAGCTATCTTTGGTGAGCTCCGCTTCTGACGTGGAGTCTTCCAGTTTATCTGTTTAGGCTTTTGTTTCAGTTTAAGTTGTAATGTTTCAGACATTTTTGTTTATGTATAGTTACTCCAGACACTAGAGGCAGGATTCCTTTCAGTATATGTTTCAGTTACCGTTACAGTTACAATTAAGATTTATTAATGTTGAACAGTTATTTCAGTTACCAGTTTACGTAATTATGATATTATCTTATCTAGATTTAAGGTCCTAGTAGCATGTTCGTTGGGATAGTGCCCTTCGCACGGACACCCCAAAGTAGCGGGGTGTGACAAGGGTATTTATGCTTTTGTAATTTACTCTTATGTGATCTTCTGGAGAGATATTTCGGATTCTTTGATAGATCCTTGCTAGAGAACTCGCTAATCTCCCTTCATCTTCGTAGTCTTCAAAAGCTTTTACTTCATGTGAGGGTTGAAATTTATCATTGAAAACTGATATAAAAACTACATGGAATGCTGGGACCATGCAATTTCCTTCTTCATTAAATACAGGTTGACTGCTCCTGAACTTGAGAAATATGTCTCTTGGCTTATTTTGATCGACCATTCTTTTGAACTTGCGAACTGCCTCAATAAAATTAAATGGGAATTCGCTAAGGACTTGAACATTTTTAAAGATAATTATTGAATCAATTAATCCAAATTGGAAAAACTAATATACGTCTTGAGCATGCTTCTGGAAAAACAACTAATTTAGTTAGCTGTTCTTTATTGATGGGATAATATCCCAGAATTGTCTTCTTTTCTTCAGTCCAATTGAGGATTTTGGAGAGAGTTTGTTGTAGGTTCTTTTTACAAAATTTTTTCTTTCAAGAACTTTTGCTTTTGTTGGAATGTTACTGATCATTACATTCCTGATTTTTTTGGGCTGGTGCCATTGCAGGAGCCTTTCCTTCTCTCTTTAATGGTTGTCCTGGTTGGTGCTTGTAGACTTGTTTTGGATTTTGTTGATTGAATTCTTTTAGTGCTTTTTGTTCTTCTTGAGAGCTTTTGAAGCTTCTGTGAAGGATCTGAGAATGTCCTTTAATATAGGGTGCTGCTTTTTCCCAAGCATCATAACTTTCTTTCATGGGACCATTAAAAATGACATACTATGTTTTCTCTTGGGATGAATTTTGAACGATTTTTTCAATTTTTTCATCCTTACTATCCATCATGCTTAGGTTGCTGAGCTCTAACGTGGTTAGAGTTAGAAGAACATGATCAATGTTTTTTAGTTGACTTTTGAGCTGAGCTATCTTCTGCTGCTTTTCTTCAAGTTGCTTCTGCATTTGTTGCGCTTCTTTGATCTCAATAGAAATTTGTTGATTCAGTTGTTGTTGCTGTTGTTGAAGCATTGCTACTGCGACTTCCATTCCCTTGTTAGAGTATCTACTATGATATTCTTTTCTTCTTTGAGATAGTCAATTTTGATCGAGTATTGTAATAGAGCTAATTGCCACCAAACTAGCCTTCCTTGACTATAGTCTTCGTTGCGGTTGTAATGGATGAGTCCCACTAGATACTTTGAATATGTTCTTATTGTGAATTTCTTTGGTAGTAGGTCAATCTTCCATTTTTTTCAGTGTTTTAATTGCTGCAAGCGTCTTTCTTTCATGAGTTGGATATCTTTGTTGTGTTTAACAATCTATCTAGCTTTTGATGATGGTGAAGATGATCCTAGAGCTTCTGATGATATATGATCGATCTAAAATGAAGGAATTAGGATAGGAAATTCGGATATGGGGTCAGGTTCTTTGTGTGTTGAGTTTTGGATGGTATGGTGATGAGTTTTGTTAAGTTTGGAGGATATGGAGTTGAGAGAATTTTGGTTTGAAGGGTTAGAGGCTTTGAGATTGTGTTTTCTGAATGTTATGTGGTTCCTTCAGAAGTAGGTAAGGGTTTTGGGACGAAGGGGGCTAAGGGAAAATTTTAAAAGATGAAGGATTTAACAGAAAATGCAAAAATTGCAAGAAATGTTGTTCTGTCCTCGAGCTGGTCGCTAGCGCGTTTCACGGTCGCTAGCGACCGCTCTCACCGCATTACCCGCTAGCGCCCTGTTACGGTCGCTAGTGATGGACCTCTACCGACTCATCCGCTAGCGAACTAAGCTTGCCTCTAACGATGAAGTACTGCTACATGACAGTAGCAGCAGTAAAACACTCCCAAAAATTCCAAAAAGCATCTAACTCACTCCAAACCATTTCCAACAGTTCCTACTAGTACTTATACACTTGTGCAAACATACTCTTACTAGAATTACCATTTATTTCTTAAATTCCCTACCTAGATCATCATTCCTAACTCAATTTTGTATTTTTCTAACTTCTCAACCTTATGCAATGCACTTACCATTTCTAATACACATTTTTCCACATAGTACACATAACACATATTTAGTCAATCGTACATGTCAAAAATACATCCTAATACACATATATCCCAATTATGCCTTGATCGAAGCGATTTTCACTAAATCCCTCCGATTAAAGCATGATTAGGATTTTGGGGTCTTACACTTTACATTCATTTGAGAACTCTTCTCTATCTCTTAATGAATATGTAATCCTATTTGGGACATTGACTTCCTTATTAGGATATTTTAACCTTATACTAACCAACTCTTTGTTAGTATTTTTAATGTCCAAAGGACTTTTTTGAACATACTTCTTCTAGAATTTCTTCTACCTTAATTTTTAATTCATCTTTCGGAGCATTTATTTTAAAATGTAGATTTAAGTAACATTCTACAATTAAGTTTAAAATCTTGAATTTTAAAATTTCATTCATTGTAGTGGTAGGTATTTTTATCTTTACCGATTTTTGGTTTATTGTTGTGTCGACAGGTTCTTTTAAGACTATGTATGTTAGTTCTTGAATGAAGGGGCGATGTAATCTAAGAAAGTTGTTTCCTATTATGAAACTCATTCCTCAGTCTTGTTTATAGACAATTGGTACGAAAAACCTATATCCTCTTATGAGATTTCAACCATTACAGCTACATGGTAAATTTCATGTACATCAGCGATACTTATTGTTGACGGCTTAGCCATCTTCTTCCAGTTTAGGGGAAATTTAGGATCAGCGAAACATACTGTTGCGTCTGTGTCAACATATGCATTATTGTGAATTGTTATAATTTCAATTTCAATGTCTGAGATTTCTTCCATGAAGTCTCTGACTGTTCCGGTGGTATGAAACATTATAGGTTTTTTTACGTAAATAGGTACTTTAAAATAGTTAAATATGTATATAGGTAGCTGTAGAATTAGTTACGTGAATAGGTAGTGCATTTTTTTGTATCAAAGTCGATTCAAATCGACTATAGACTGCAAAATTGCAAATTTTTGTGTGCTATAGTCGATTTGAATCGACTATAGCACTAAAAAATTTGCAATTTCGCAAGCATAATCAATTCAAATCGACTATGGATCAAAAAAATTCCAAAAAGTGTATTTATGTGCCATGTATTGTGTACCATGTATTATTTATGTGCTATGTATTGTATACTATATTTTGTCATAACTGTTTTTATTTGAGATATCTATATGTGATTTGTTTTTTTATTTTGTAATTTTCATACCCAGCTTTGTCAATTAACGCGATAATAAAACGAAACGAGATAGGGGTTCACATTCAACTAAACAATGCATAGTACAATGTATAAGTAATTGAAAACATTTGATTTTACATTATAAAAAACCAAAATCTAAATCTAACTCCCAGCACGACCTCTGCGACCACCTGTACCTCTACATTCGTTTTATTATCGCGTTAATTGACAAAGCTGGGTATGAAAATTACAAAATAAAAAAACAAATCACATATAGATATCTCAAATAAAAACAGTTATGACAAAATATAGTACACAATATATAGCACATAAATAATACATGGTACACAATACATAGCACATAAATACAATTTTTGGAATTTTTTTGATCCATGGTCGATTTGAATCGACTATGCTTGCAAAATTGCAAATTTTTTGTACTATCGATTCAAATCGACTATAGCACAAAAAATTTTGCAATTTTGCAGTTTTGCAGTCTATAGTCGATTTGAATCGACTTTGATACAGAAAAAATGCACTACCTATTCACGTAACTAATTCTACAGCTACCTATATACATATTTAACTATTTTAAAGTACCTATTTACGTAAAAAAACCAACATTATATAATTCTACATCTCTTTTCCTGTTAGCTCGTTTAGGGCTTTGTTTGTTTGGGCGTCTAGTAGAAAACTATTTGCCCAATTTTCGAAAACTTCTAGCTCGTTTTCTTTACAATTTAAATCCAAGATTGTTTCTTTCTCAACTTGTTGAGTCGTGGGCATGTATTGTGTAGGGATTTTTCTGTATTTTGACCATTGTCTTAGATATCCTTTATCCCAAGCATACCTTTCGAAGTTGGGTGTTGCCTCCTAAACGTAATCATATGTTTGTCTTCTATCTCTTTTTCTAGGATTTCTTGAAGGTTCTCCGTCATCATTTTTTGATTTTACGTGTGTTGGATTAACATGTTCCTCTTCTGAATCGTAGTCTAGAATTACATCTTCATTTTCTATTTCCGAATTTTCATCGTTATCTATTTTAAAATTTATTTCACTATCCTCTTGTTTGATTTTTTTAATTGATTAAGTAACATAGTTACTTCTTAAATTATTTCATCTATATTATTCATGATAGCTTTTCTTGAGGTTTTATTTCTAATTTTGAATCGTCAATTGTAACTATTTTATTTTCCTTTTTAGGATTTTTACAATATTTCTGAAATAATCGTTCTATATCAAGTGTTATGTAACCTATATTTTCAAATTGAGGATTTTCTCCAATTTTTTCTTTATCTTTCTTATAGCTTATGGCAGTTAGAATTTCTTCCAATATATCAGTTATAGTATTTAATTGTGGATCTAAAGTGTGGTGAAGATGAGGGAAATCTTTACCATGTTGACATTTTTTAATAATACCGTGAGAGGTATAAGTATTTTCTGGAACTTGAGTCCCTTGTGTAACACCCCGATCTTTATTTAGTCCTAATTAAAGGAAATTAAGGGTAATAGACTTTGATTGGAACTTAATTGGATTTGAGTGAACATGTTTCCCCTAGTTTAAAGTATCTATGTTATGTGCTTTTATGAGTATTTATGTGTGTTTTGATGTTATATTAAGTTATTATAGATGTAAGATTGTTATTGTATGAGTTGAGACACTTTGGGAGTGTTTTGGGGCATTTTTCAGGCCCTGTAGTTGATAACAGCCCCTTAGTAATCGATTACAGTACTGTCGAGTTTCATACTTGGGCATTTCAGAGGTCTGTAATCGATTAAGAGTTCGATGTAATCGATTAACACGTGCGCAGAGCGCGTTTTTATGTGTTTTAAGTGACGGGTGGGTCACACGATGACTCCTAAACACTATTAGCTCAGCCTATATGAAAGTAAACCCTATTTTCCATCTCATTTAGTCAGAAACACTTTCTTTCATCATCCTAGAGCTTCTATAGCTTTCTCTCAAGAACTCTCATAGCCATAGCCATTCCACGCCAAGAAACACCAACAAATACTCACCCAATCTCAAAAATAATTATATATTCTTGATCCTCTCACCAAGCCGGACGTTTCTACCGATTATTTTTCTCCGGAAAGGGTCATCGTTGAACTCGGGCCGTTCGTGAAGCTAGGGTTCCGTCTAAAACAAGGATTTGTCTTTAAGAGGTAGGGGTTAGGCATTCTAAATGTCATGTAATTGCATTTAAGTTGATGAATTGATGAAGTCTTGAATGTTGTTCGTTGTTTTTCCCATTAGGGTTCATGAAAGGGTTGATTTATGAAATTGATTTTGAAAAAGAAAGGGGTTTTACGAATTGGGAAGTGTTTTAAACGTATTTTCATGTTTGGTATTGGTATGGCAATGTTTTCTATCGATTGGGACGATGTTAGATTCATATTTTGGCCAATGGCTATTGAAAATCATGTTTTTGGAACTCTAGAATCATATTTCACGACTTCGTAATCAATTACACAGGTTCGTAATCGATTACGATGTCTGAAATCCCAATCGCGAGAAAACGTTGTCCTCTGGTAATCGATTACAGAGTTGCGTAATCGATTACAAGTATGTGTAATCGATTACAGTAATCGATTACGACAGTGCTGTTAGTGCGAAAATGAGCTGTTTTGATCCTTTATGCACCCTAATGCGTTCTACAACCAGTATAGACGATATGTATGAGTTAAACATGGTTTGTATGCAAGTTTAAATGCTGCTTGGATGATGATGTGTTGATGTGTTATGCTTATATGAGATATATGATGATAATAGACATTTATATGAATTATGTGATGTATGTGCATGTTATGTGTTGTGAACTGAGACGTCACTGGGTGGCGCATATCTGTTGTTATGACGTCACTGGGTGGCACAAAGATACATAGTAGCCTTCGGCTTGTGATTGAGAGGCTGTAGGAGGGGGTTGGCATCCTCGGCGCTACAGGTCCTTCACTTGCAGTTGGTGAATATCCCCCTTTTCCCCATTTCGTTAGGATGAGCTCATGCCTAGGGGTCGGTGAAGCAGAGGTTACAGGAGGGTGGATAGACCATAAGACATAATGAGAGATAGAATGTTATGAGATTGCAATACAGTAAAGTTTAAGAAAACGTAGCAAGATATTTGATTAAGTTTTCCCTATATGACTAGATGGCACGTAGAGTACACACACGAAAGATATACTTATGTATAATGTATGTATGATGTAAAATGAACAAGAGGCACTTAGGTAAGTCGTTCCGGGAAAGATGGTTTTTGAACTTATAACTAAAATTGAATTCATTCATGCTACACCTATTTTATTAATAAACCCGAAGCGGCTCCCCTACTGAGTTACTTCCTAGTACTCACCCCACGTTTTTCCCCCATGTTAGATGATGATATTCAGCAGGATACAGGAGCGGATGAGGAGCCCGCACAACTTTAGCTTCATGGATTTTTATTCTATTTCTAGACTTATCAATTTCCGTTTTTACGTTATGGATTACGTTTCTTTTGGATGTTAGTATTTATTGGTATTTATTCTGAGTCCGGACATATATTAGCCGGCATTTACTTTTCAGTTTATGGATTTGAATTGTGGAGTCTTATGGGTCTCAGTTTTAGGCTCATGAGATGATACCTATTACTATTTACTTTCTTGATTGTATGTTTGGGGAGATTATGTTCGTTTACTTTCATTTATTTTATGAGGTATTATTCAAACCATATCGTGTGTCATATATTATCGTTTTATTATACGCAATGCCCTTATGTTTATATTCCGCGAACGATTTTCGAAAAATTCTCCCAAGTATTTTCCGCGTATATGTATTTGAAAAATAAGTATAAAGTATGATAACAGGAGGTAACCCTTATGAAATGACCCTCAATGACTATAGCACTAAGGGCTATCTAGTAGGGTGTTACACCTTGAATAAAACTTATTGTGTAATTTAGTTTTTGTGAAAAATCTTTTTTTATTGATTTTAAAAATTTTGTATCATTTGAACTAATGTTGTTTAATAATAAAATTTTTTGTTCAATTACTTGAGATAATTTAATTATCTCTTATTCCAATTTCACTTTTTAGGCTAAGTGAGTCGAAGGATTTTGTTTTTTCAATACTCATTTTGTCACACTTTTACATTTTGCCACGCTTGTGTTTCCCTATGCTTTGAGAGTGTTGCTAATAAAAACAACATCACCATATTAAGTTTTTCAACCGCACCATAGTTTTGGCCTTAACATAAATGTAAATTTATCACCAATATATTCATTAATTTAGCTTTGGTTGGTTGGATGGTAGTATCATGATGTCAAAACCGATGGAGAAAAAATAGTTGTCGTTTCCTTTTATTTTATTTTATGCCATTTTTTGGTTAATTATTTATAATTATGTATATGTTTTTTTTTAAGAACTTTTATAAATTATTGTAATTATTGGAAACTTAAGAATCACGTTGAAATTTCTAAAACACATACATAGTAGATTAATTTGAATTCTTTATAAAATATTATATACATATGTTTATAAAGTATTGTTGTCATTATATTAATGAAATGTTTGACTTAATTACTTAATAATTACTAATTAGAAAGTCTTACAAATGTAAGCACATAAGGAGTATGATTTTAGAGGTAGAGCGAAGAGTAGAGAAATTTTCAATTAAGGGCCAATAAAGAGAAGAGAGAATAATTTCATAGAAATTTGGAATTCCAAAAAAGAAAATAAATCAAATAACTAATCAAATTCATATTAATTACATAATCGCTATCTTAATTGAGCCCATATATTAGGCTTATTTTATTCATTACATTACCTTCTCCTTAAAGACAACCTTGCCCTCAAGATATAGTAAAAAAAATTATTAAAAGCATGCATTGAAATATTAAAATACAAATTAACATTTGACTCCTTAAAATATTATTATTTTAATATTATTCTCTTTTTTTTTGTTTCCCACAATATCACCCTGCACGAAATGTCAAAGACTAATCCGTCGCGAATCTGAGCTCCATTTAAGGGTTTGTCACTAGCCAATGGGTTGCTGCATACACAAGGCGGAGATCAAACCTCCGATCCTAGTTTAAGCGGACAAGTGAGCTAACCATTTGACCAACCCAAGTTGGTTTATTTTAATACTATTATACTCCCTGATGGAAAGCGTCGCAACTCTCGCAAATTTATTATTTATAACCAAGTTACCCCTAATGCAATATAGTGGAAATCTATGTCGTCTCTCACAAGGAATGGATATGAAAGCAATACTCAAGGCTAGTTGTAATGATGATTGTCACAAATTGGGGGGTTTTGTTTGCAAGAAAACAGAATTGAATTGAATTAAATTTAATGGTAAAACAATGACTTATAAGGTAGAACACACATTGGGGAGTTTGTCATCGGTCACAAAAGAATGCAAAGATTGGTTACTTAAGCCAAGGTTAGATGTAACCCTATTGTTGTGATTCTAATGACAGGTTGCCTACAACAAAATTAATCAGTAAGATCTCACCTTTAGTTTTGTTTTCAACAACCTTTCAAAACCAACCACATTAACCTAGTTTAGAGACTAATCATCCAAATTATGAAACACACATCAATCCTAATAGCTCATGCATCAATTAATCAATTAACACATAAATCAAGACAAGTGCATTAACCTAACTCGATTGAGCAAGCTAAAAACACAAGTTTAAACGATGAAAACCTTAGCAAGGATGAGTTCAAGGCCTCAAATTACCCCAAATGGTGCTCACACCCTCATGAATCACCAAGAGACTTAGTTATCCATAGATAGAAACAAAAACACAAACTGAATTGGAAAGATATGAATGAGTTGCATTGAATTAAATCAGAAATAATTAATAGAAAAATAATAAGACAAAGATTGGATGCAAAATAACGTAAAATATTTGAATTAATGAAGAATGAATAACGTTAATGGATTAAACTGGAATTCACTTACAACTGAATCAAGAGCAAGGGTAAAAGGACGAAATCAAAGTATCTGGAAGAATAACGTTAAACATCGAACAAACCGGAAACGAAAATGGCGAGAAATAGGGCATAAACCAAACATAATCGAATTCTAATGAGTAAAAACCTAAAATAAAACAGAGGCAAGTGTCTAGGTAAGAGAATATATATTTCTGGTCGAGCTAACATTGCTTTATATACTGGAAACAATCTTCAAAGTGTTGCAATTAAACCCCTCGGGCTAATTTTCAAATTGGTCCCTTCTGTCACAATGCTGTAGACGCGTGCCCGGGCGCATATAGGGCGCATTAGGTTTTGCGCTGGGAGAAAATTCAATCTGCTTCGAGTGCTGGGACGCTCCAGAGGCGCTAGGGTGTAACACCCTACTAGATAGCCCTTAATGCTTAAGACATTTTAGGCCATTTCATAAGGGTTACTTCCTGTTATCATAAATGTTTTTATATCCAAAATACATATACGTGGAAAATACGTGGGAGAGATTTTCGTAAATCGTTTGCGAAATATAAAATAAGGGCCTTGCAAAATAATACAACGTATATAAACGTGGAAACAATTATCCTGAATAATACCTCAATAAAATTGAATAAACCATGTAATCTCCCAAAACATACATCAAAACAATAATAATAATAGTATCATCTCGTGAGCCTAAAACAGTGACTCACAAGACTCCACAAAATACAATCCATAAATAATAATATTTGCCGACTAACAAAGGTCCGGTCTCAGAAACTTAAACATAGAAAATAATCATAAATCCATGGAGAAACAACTCAATTGTCCATATCTAATAAACAAATGTGGAAGCTTAAACTAAGGTTGCGCGGGCTCCAAGCTCGCTCCGTCGTCCTGCTGGTACTCATTGTCTAAAAGGGGTGAAATAACATGGGGTGAGTACTTGAAAGTAACTCAGTAGGGGAGCCGGACCGGGTTTATTTAATAAATACGTGAGCATGAATGAATTCAATTCAGTTATAAGTTCCAAAATAATATTTTCCCGGTACGACTACCTATGTGCGTCTTGTTCCTTTTTAATTAACAGTTATACATAACATAAATGATCATCAAGGTGTGGTGTGATAAGTGCTTGACCATCATATAAGTATATAAGGAAATATAACATTCTTTGCCTGTAACCTATATCTCATATTCATTATTTAAATTATCTTGAGTCTTTTAAGCATACTTAGTATGTCTGTGGATCCGTTTCATTAAAGCACACCCTTTTGGTGCCTGTGGATCATTTTGTTAGCTCCAAGAACCCTACATTGTCATAAGATGTTTTGAATGATAAAAATATTTAAGTGTTGGATAAGAATTTTGCTTGTGAATACTAATGGTTTCATCAAGTGTTTCAGGAGGTTAACCTATGAGGTATTAAAAATATTAAGAAAACACTTGAAGCAAAAGAGCACCCAAGAGGCGCATAGAATAGCCTCAAGCAAGCTAGAGGCGCATAGCACAAGCTAAAGCTAGAGGCTCATAGCATAAGCTAAAGCTAGAGGCTCATAGCATAAGCTAAAGCTAGAGGCTCATAGCATAAGCTCAAAGCATCAAGGGAAGCTTCTTGCACCACAAGCAAGCTATAGGTGGAGCATAGCATAAGCTCAAGACACCAAGGGAAGCTTCTTGCACCACAAGCAAGCTATAGGTGGAGCATAGCATAAGCTCAAGACACCAAGGGAAGCTTCTTGCACCACAAGCAAGCTATAGGTGGAGCATAGCATAAGCTTAAGACACCAAGGGAAGCTTCTTGCACCACAAGCAAGCTATAGGTGGAGCATAGCATAAGCTCAAGACACCAAGGGAAGCTTCTTGCACTACAAGCAATCTCTAGGTGGAGCAAAATACAAGCTCAACACATCAAGGGAAGCTCAAGCTAGTAAGCAAAGCTACCTAGTAACCAAAGCTAATCACCTAGCTTGGTGATAGTAAAACAAGCTAAGCACACCAAGGAATTTCAAGATTAAGCAAGCTCAAGCTCAAGCTCAAGCAAGCATAGGCGCATGGAAGCTCAAGCAAGCATAGGCGCATGGAAGCATGAGCTCTAGCATTAAAGTCAAGTTCAAAGTTTCCTTATTTGGAAGTGGACTTGGATACCTATAAATACCCAATCATTTGACAAGAACATCAAGAGAATCAAGAACAAAAAAGCCGAAACTCTGTCAAAAATCCTAACAACTATTTGTACTCGAATTCATATACATTTAGATCAAAAGGGGTAATTTGTAAGGTTTAGCTAAGAACAATTTGAATATCCTTGCATTTGCAAGTTAAGCTTTGAAGATCAAATAAGAGCAAAATTTAGTTGCAACTAAGTTCTTATTTGATTCTTAGAATCACAAGAATCTCTTCAATTCACTGTTTGTACAAGTCCTTCTAGTTGTGAAGGCAGAAGTCCTTGAAGGTTCAAGGCAGGGTAGAAAGACCTTCAGTGTTGAAGGCAAGGAAGTCATCTCTAGGCTGAGGTGCAGTTAGTCACTTCAAGTGTGAAGTGCAAGAAGTCCCCAGTGGTGTGCTGAGGCAGAAATCCTTCAAGTGTTTGGAGGTGGTGATTAGTAAACTCTCAAGTGAATCTTGAGGACTGGAGTAGACACATTGCCGAACCAGTATAAAAACGTACTGTGTGCACTCTCTCTACCTTACTCTTTGCATAGTAATTTCGCATATCACATAGTACACATACTTGCACCTAACTAAGTTAAAGCAACATAAGTTAGCCACATAGAGCCAAAGCTCAAAGGCTAGATAAATTAACTTAATCTACAATCACTAAGTTATCAAAACATAAGCAAGCCTTACACCTAAGGCTAAGCTATTCGAAACCTAAACTTGCTACACTCACTAATCCGCTGCACTCTTTAACAAGACAAGCTTATAGCTTGATCAGACTTGCGAGTTTCAGGTAACAAAGTTTTTGAGTAGACGTGATTCAACCCCCCTTCTCACGTCACAAGCACCTTCACATTTACATTGTTTTGGCCTGACCACCCTCCTGTAACCTCCGCATCACCGACCCTAGGTATGAGCTCATCCTATACTATTGGGTAGAGGGGGTATTTCACCTTCCGCTAATGAGTCGTTACAACCGAGGTTGCCAGCCCCCTGTAACGTTCATCACGAACGGAAAGGCTACTCTGTGTGCTTTTTACTTTGTTTTCACTTTGCACATTAATCTCTTCATATATCATGTACTCATTCATCATATACATCATAGGATTCATTCAAACAGCATGTATAATCACATATATTCCATAGGACATTCATACATATCATTCATACAAGTCGTAGAACACATTAGGGTGCATAAAGGGTTGAAACGGTTCATTTACGCACAAACAGCAGTGCTGTAATTGATTACCACGGGGTGGTAATCAATTACAGGACCCCTGTAATCGATTAACAGAGAGCACGCGTTTCTGACGATTGGAAATTCACTTGCTGTAATCGATTACGAACTCGTGGTAATTGATTACAACGTCGTAAAACACGATTCTAGAGTTCCAAAACACGATTTTCCACAGCCAATGGCCAAAATAATAACCTAGAATCGTTCCAATCTTTAGAAAACATAGCCATACGAAAATCATTCATAAAAATACAACTTAAACACTTTTTAATCGGTGAAAACACTTTTAATTTCAAAACCAATCGGTACAATTTACCCCTTTCATGAACCCTAATGGGAAAAACAACAAGAACATCAATTTCATCAAAAATCATTATCATCATGCATGAAATTCAACATTTAGAATGTCTAAACCCCTACCTCTTAGAAGACAACCGTAAAACTTTGATGACAACACTCTAGCCCGACGTTTCCCGTGAATCCTCTTTTTCTCTCTAAACCCACGAACGGTCCAGTGACAACGGTGACACTTGATGAAGGAAATAAACCGGTGGTTATGTGTATTTCGGTGTGAGGATCAAGAATATGTGGTCGGTTTCTCGATCGGGTGAGAATTGGTGAGTGTTTCTTGGTGTGGAAGGGTTTTGGCTTTGTGTATACTTGAGAGAGAAACCTATGGAGGCTCAAAGATGGAGAGAGAGGGTTTTCTGATGGGATGAAAGTGGTATTAGGGTTTACTCACGTGGTGGCTAGGTTAAACATACTCTGGAGTCACCGTGGGGCCCGAACGTCACTTAAACGCGCTGAAAAATGCGTTTTGCGCACATGGTAATCGATTACATCGATTTTGTAATCGATTACACATGGCGAAAACAGCTGTAATCGATTACCACGGGATGGTAATCGATTACTGGACTGTGAAAAAGCTTCAAAACACTTCTAAACGTCCCGACTCGTACCTTAACATCCGTATATCCTTTTTAACTTTTAAACATAATAAAATCACATACCTGGGCACATAAAACACATAGCATACAATACTTTAAGCTAGGAGAAACTTATCCACTCAAATCCAATTAAGTCTCAACTAAGGTCCTTTACCCTTAATTTCTCTTAATTAGGACTTAATTAAAGATCGGGGGTTTACATTTCTCCCCCCTAAAAAGAATTTCGTCCCCGAAATTCATACCTGTAAACATAAGCGGAAACTGACGACGCATCTCGTCCTCCAGCTCCCAAGTGAAGTCGCCCAACCGACCTCCGCCCTAGGCCACCTTGACCAAAGGCACATCCTTCTGTCTTAACCTTTTTACGCTGCGGTCAACGATGCTCATAGGGGGTAACTCAAAAGTCAAATCATCCCTTAGTTGTACACTTTCCGGCTCAAGAACATGACTAGGATCAGACACATACTTTCTTAATTGAGAGACATGAAAGACGTTATGCAAGTTTGAGAGGGTGGGAGGTAAGGCCACTCGGTAGGCGACTGGCCCGACACGACTCAGGATCTCAAAGGGACCAAGGTACCTAGGGCTAAGCTTCCTAACCTTCAGGGCTCGTCCTATACCTGTCGTGGGGGTAACCCGCAAAAAGACGTGCTCGCCTACTGAGAACTCTAAGGGTCGTCTCCTCTGGTCAGCATAGCTCTTCTGGCGGCTTTGGGCCGCGAGCATTCTCTCCCTAATCATCCTTACTTGCTCCGAGGTCTCTCTCACCAGCTCGGGTCTTAATAAACTAGCCTCTCCCGGGTCATGCCAACACAAGGGTGATCTACACTTCCGTCCATACAAAGCCTCGAAAGGCGTCATCCCTATGCTTGCCTGGTAGCTATTGTTATAGGAGAACTCTATTAAGGGCAACAACTTGTCCCAACTCCCCTGTCCGTCTAGTATACACGCCCTCAACATGTCCTCCAGGGTCTGGATAGTCCTCTCCGACTGACCATCCGTCTGCGGATGATATGCCGTACTCATGCTCAACTCTGAGCCGAGCGCCTTCAGGAAAGCTCTCCAGAAGCGAGACGCGAACCTCGGATCACGATCCGAGACTATCGTCTTCGGCACACCGTGCAACTTCACAACCTCCCGGATATAGATCTCAGCTAGCTTCTCCAAGGGGTAGGTCATCCCGATCGCCTGAAAGTGAACCGACTTGGTCAGTCGATCAACGATAACCCACACAGCGTCGTGTCCCGCCTGAGTCCTCGGCAACCTGGACACGAAGTCCATAGATATGCTCTCCCACTTCCACTCAGGTACACTCAGCGGCTGAAGTAGTCCCGGCATCCTCCTGTGCTCCGCCTTCACCTTTTGGCAGACTAAACATCTGCTGACCCACTCCGCTACATCTCTCTTAAGTCCCTGCCACCAGAACATTTTCCTCAGGTCCTGGTACATCTTGTCTATCCCCGGATGAATGGTGAAATGGCTCTTATGAGCCTCCTCTAGAATCGCTCTCCGAAGGTCACCACTCGCAGGAACGCAGACACGCCCCTCAAACCTCCACAGACCATCTCCGTCCAACCGAAAACCCTGCATCCTCCCTTCGCTAACAGCCTTCAGCACCTTCCCAAACTCCTCATCCTCCTGTTGCGCTTTGGCTATGTCCCTCAGAAAAACACTCGACACCTGAAGCTGACTCACTCTCACACTGGTGGGGGTAAGGGTAACTCCTAGGTCAAGGTCTCTAAACTGCTCTATCAGCTGCGCCTCTCTAACCATCATGTGGGCCACGCTCACCGTCTTGCGACTCAACGCGTCTGCCACCACATTCGCCTTCCCTGGATGGTAGTTCAACTCAAAATCGTAGTCCTTCAGGAACTCCACCCAGTGCCTCTGCCTCATATTCAGCTCCTTCTGATCAAACAGGTACCTAAGACTCTTATGATCAAAAAACACCTCAAACCTGACTCCATAAAGATAGTGCCTCCACATCTTTAAGGCAAACACTACCGCCGCAAGCTCCAAGTCGTGGGTAGGGTAATTAAGCTCGTGTGGCTTCAACTGCCGTGAAGCATATGCCACAACGTTGCGATGCTGCATTAGCACGCAACCCAGCCCCTTCCCTGAAGCATCACAGTAAACCTCGAAAGGTTCACCGGGGTCCGGTAAAGTAAGCACTGGAGTCGAGGTCAACCTCCTCTTCAACTCCGTGAAGCTACTCTCACACTCGTCCGACCATACGAAAGCAGCGTTCTTCCTAGTAAGCTTCGTCAAGGGTAATGCTATCTGGGAGAAGTTCGAAATGAACCTATGGTAATATCCGGCTAGTCCGAGAAAACTCCGAATCTCCGTCACCGTAGTGGGTCGCTCCCAGCTCATCACAGCCTCTATCTTACTAGGGTCCACGGAGATACCTCCCTTCGACACCACGTGCCCCAGAAACTTCACTTCCTCCATCCAAAACTCACACTTAGACAACTTGGCGAACAACTTCTTCTCCTTCAGCACCTCCAACACTACCTTCAAGTGACTCTCATGCTCCTCATGCGTCTTTGAATAGATAAGAATGTCGTCGATGAAGACAACAACGAATCTATCCAAATAGGGTCTAAAGATCCTGTTCATGTAATCCATGAACATCGCTGGAGCATTGGTCAGCCCAAAAGACATGACCGTGAACTCGTAGTGACCATAACGAGTCCTGAAAGCCGTCTTCGGGATATCCTCATCTCTTACCAGAATCTGATGGTACCCTGATCTCAAGTCTATCTTCGAAAACACCTGGGCACCTCTCAGCTGGTCTATCAAATCATCAATCCTCGGCAGTGGGTACTTGTTCTTGATGGTCACCTTGTTCAGCTGCCTGTAGTCGATACATAGCCTCGTACTTCCATCCTTCTTCTTCACAAACAGAACCGGCGCTCCCCATGGCGATACACTAAGTCTAACGAACTGTTTCTCCAACAGCTCCTCCAACTGTGTCTTAAGCTCCGCCAACTCTCCGGGTGCCATCGTATAAGGTGCTATGGATATGGGTCCGGTCCCGGGCATCAGGTCTATAGAAAACTCTACCTCTCTGGTTGGGGGAAACTCGGGTATATCCTCAGGGAAAACCTCCGGGTAGTCTCTCACTATGTGTAGCTCACTCAACACCTGACCCTTCTCTATCTCACTAGCGGCGAGGAAAACGTAAGCATTGCTCATAACCCCACAACAGTTCAGCCTAATAGCACTAACATATAGGTCTACAGGGGTGACACATGCAGAAGGAATAGAAGGAAATATCACAGACTTTGCATGGCAATCAAGCAGGACTCGATTGGCGGACAACCAATCCATGCCTAAGATAATGCCTAGACCTGTCATGGGCAAGCAGATGAGATCAAATGTAAATGCCCTATCATCTATATGGAACTTACACTTTATGCAAACTAAGCATGTCCTAATGGGTGCAATAGTAGGGGTGGATACTAACAAATCAAAAGGTAGTTCTGACATATGCAAACCTAGGCTCCTAGCATGATCATGTGAAATGAATGAATGTGTGGCACCGGAATCATACAGTACAACTAAGGACTTGCCATAAATTATACATGTACCCCTAATGAGATCGTCGGTACGCTCTGCGCCCTCCGCTGTAACCGTGAATACACTGTCTTGGTGCTGTGGCCTAAGAGAGGAAGAAGGCTGTGAACCTGTAACTCTGCAGTCTCTGGAGATGTGACCCGGCTGGCAACAATGATAACAGACACCCTGCCTGACGCGACAAACCCTAGGGTGAAGTTTGCCGCATGTGGCACATGGAGGTCGCGGTGTTGCTATCACCGGACGCGACTGTTGCTGCTGCTACTGCTGTGGGCGTGACTGAGTCTATGGCCTGCGAGGCTGGCCATACGGCTGAAAGCGTGCAGGGGCGGGGCGGTTAGTCTGCTGAGGGGCCGCACCCCTTC
Source organism: Aeschynomene evenia (assembly GCA_013621005.1). Lineage (NCBI taxonomy): Eukaryota > Viridiplantae > Streptophyta > Magnoliopsida > Fabales > Fabaceae > Aeschynomene > Aeschynomene evenia. The sequence continues at coordinate 80,056 of RYYW01000135.1, read as the reverse complement.
TCTGAGCATCGACCCTCTGCGGAGCCACTAGACGACTCGTCTCCTCCACAATCCTGCAGGTGTCTACCATCTCCCGGTAGTCCCTAATCTTCATATGCTTAACCATCCTCTTGATGTCTTGGTTAAGCCCAGCACAGAATTTCATACACTTCTAGCTCTCCTTTGGATTCTCCTGGTAGATCTCAGAAAACCGTATGAGCTCCTCAAACTTAGCAATGTACTCTGGAATGGTCATAGAGCCCTGGCGGAGATCAAGGAACTCCATCTCCTTGTCTTGGCGAACTGTCTCTGGGAAGTACTTCTCATAGAACATGTCCTTGAACATGTTCCATGTGATAGCTACACCCGCCGCATCAGAAGCGCGACGAGCGTCGTTCCACCAAGAACGCGCCTCCATCTGTAGCATGAAAGTAGCCAGCTGCGTTTTCTGGACCTCTGTGCACTGAACAACCGTAAAGATATCCTCTATACCTCTCAGCCAATCCTCGACTTCAGAAGGGTTAACGGTGCCGAGAAATGGAGAGGGATTAGCCCTCTTGAAGTCAGCAAAATAGGAACTGCCGTTACCCGCAGGTGGTGCTGCAGGTGGAGTGGTGTGCTGTTGTGTCATGTGGTCCACCATCCTGTTCATGGCCCTTGCCATCTCCATGAACGCCTCCGCAGAAACCCCGCTTCCTTGCCCGTTTTCCTCATGAGTGTCGCCATCGTCCCTAGTGCGTCTGTTCTGTGGTGCCATATTCCTGTGCACACAAAACAAGAAACATTGAGTTGATCAGGCTCCATATTACAGTTGTGTATGCACAGTTACTATGACAGTAAAACAGACCAATCATGCACCCCAGACTAACTAAAACACATAGGAGGCATACGCATGATATAACTAACGTGCATGCAACAATAGCATAACAGGTCCATTACCACAAGCCCTGTAGGATAGACCTGCTCTGATACCAAAATGTAACACCCTACTAGATAGCCCTTAATGCTTAAGACATTTTAGGCCATTTCATAAGGGTTACTTCCTGTTATCATAAATGTTTTCATATCCAAAATACATATACGTGGAAAATACGTGGGAGAGATTTTCGTAAATCGTTTGCGAAATATAAAATAAGGGCCTTGCGAAATAATACAACGTATATAAACGTGGAAACAATTATCCTGAATAATACCTCAATAAAATTGAATAAACCATGTAATCTCCCAAAACATACATCAAAACAATAATAATAATAGTGTCATCTCGTGAGCCTAAAACAGTGACTCACAAGACTCCACAAAATACAATCCATAAATAATAATATTTGCCGGCTAACAAAGGTTCGGTCTCAGAAACTTAAACATAGAAAATAATCATAAATCCATGGAGAAACAACTCAATTGTCCATATCTAATAAACAAATGCGGAAGCTTAAACTAAGAGTGCGCGGGCTCCAAGCTCGCTCCGTCGTCCTGCTGGTACTCATTGTCTAAAAGGGGTGAAATAACATGGGGTGAGTACTTGAAAGTAACTCAGTAGGGGAGCCGTACCGGGTTTATTTAATAAATACGTGAGCATGAATGAATTCAATTCAGTTATAAGTTCCAAAATAATATTTTCCCGGTACGACTACCTATGTGCGTCTTGTTCCTTTTTAATTAACAGTTATACATAACATAAATGATCATCAAGGTGTGGTGTGATAAGTGCTTGACCATCATATAAGTATATAAGGAAATATAACATTCTTTGTCTGTAACTTATATCTCATATTCATTACTTAAATTATCTTGAGTCTTTTAAGCATACTTAGTATGTCTGTGGATCCGTTTCATTAAAGCACGCCCTTTTGGTGCCTGTGGATCATTTACATTGTTTTGGCCTGACCACCCTCCTGTAACCTCCGCATCACCGACCCTAGGTATGAGCTCATCCTATACTATTGGGTAGAGGGGGTATTTCACCTTCCGCTAATGAGTCGTTACAACCGAGGTTGCCAGCCCCCTGTAACGTTCATCACGAACGGAAAGGCTACTCTGTGTGTTTTTGACTTTCTTTTCACTTTGCACATTAATCTCTTCATATATCATGTACTCATTCATCATATACATCATAGGATTCATTCAAACAGCATGTATAATCACATATATTCCATAGCACATTCATACATATCATTCATACAAGTCGTAGAACACATTAGGGTGCATAAAGGGTTGAAACGGTTCATTTTCGCACAAACAGCAGTGCTGTAATCGATTACCACGGGGTGGTAATCTATTACAGGACCCCTGTAATCGATTAACAGAGAGCACGCGTTTCTGACGATTGGAAATTCACTTGCTGTAATCGATTACGAACTCGTGGTAATCGATTACAACGTCGTAAAACACGATTCTAGAGTTCCAAAACACGATTTTCCATAGCCAATGGCTAAAATAATAACCTAGAATCGTTCCAATCTTTAGAAAACATAGCCATACGAAAATCATTCATAAAAATACAACTTAAACACTTTTTAATCGGTGAAAACACTTTTAAATTCAAAACCAATCGGTACAATTTACCCCTTTCATGAACCCTACTGGGAAAAACAACAAGAACATAAATTTCATCAAAAATCATTATCATCATGCATGAAATTCAACATTTAGAATGTCTAAACCCCTACCTCTTAGAAGACAACCGTAAAACTTTGATGACAACACTCTAGCCCGACGTTTCCCGTGAATCCTCTTTTTCTCTCTAAACCCACGAACGGTCCGGTGACAACGGTGACACTTGATGAAGGAAATAAACCGGTGGTTATGTGTATTTCGGTGTGAGGATCAAGAATACGTGGTCGGTTTCTCGATCAGGTGAGAATTGGTGGGTGTTTCTTGGTGTGGAAGGGTTTTGGCTTTGTGTATACTTGAGAGAGAAACCTATGGAGGCTCAAAGATGGAGAGAGAGGGTTTTCTGATGGGATGAAAGTGGTATTAGGGTTTACTCACGTGGTGGCTAGGTTAAACATACTCTGGAGTCACCGTGGGGCACGAACGTCACTTAAACGCGCTGAAAAACGCGTTCTGCGCACATGGTAATCGATTACATCGATTTTGTAATCGATTACACATGGCGAAAACAGTTGTAATCGATTACCACGGGATGGTAATCGATTACTGGACTGTGAAAAAGCTTCAAAACACTTCTAAACGTCCTGACTCGTACCTTAACATCCGTATATCCTTTTTAACTTTTAAACATCATAAAATCACATACCTGGGCACATAAAACACATAGCATACAATACTTTAAGCTAGGAGAAACTTATCCACTCAAATCCAATTAAGTCCCAACTAAGGTCCTTTACCCTTAATTTCTCTTAATTAGGACTCAATTAAAGATCGGGGTGTTACATAGGGCGCAAATATACTGGGCATAAATTCACTTGTCCGCTTCTTTCCTCTGTTCCTGATGTCCATTTCTGCAATAATTGTCATGACCTGCACCACAAACACTAAATATCAGAGATCAAGTGCAAAGGTGGTAAGCTCCTGAATGGGGACTGAAACTATAGGATCTATGTAGGAGTTATTTATACAGATAATTCAAAGAAACAATTAAACTCAAAAACAAAGTGTGAGGACTTGAACAATAATTCACAAGAAAGAGATAAGAAATAGAACCTAGGAAATATATTAAGTGAATAATTTAGAAAACGCTTCAGAAGCTAGAGGTAATGTTTATTGATAGCTCAGTAGCAAGGATACAAGTTCAGAAGCTAGAAACTTGAGTTCAGAAGCATGAATAATGATTCAGAAGCTAGAATAATAATTCAGAAGCAAATATACAAGTTCAGAAGCTAGAAACTTGAGTTCAGAAGCATGAATAATGATTCAGGAGCTAGAACAATAACTCAGAAGCAAGTATACAAGTTTAGAAACTAGAAACTTGAGTTCAGAAGCATGAATAATGATTTAGGAGCTAGAACAATAACTCAGAAGCAAGTATCAAGTTCAGAAGCTAGAAACTTGAGTCCAAAAGCACGAATAATGATTCAAAAGCTGGAAAATGAGTTCAGAAGCAATGAACATTAAGTCAGAAGCAAGATTAGTATTTCAGAAGGAAGAATGATGAATTGAGAAGCAAGAGCTTGAGCTCAGAAGCCGTTAACACTACTTCAGAAGCTAGATTATTAGTACAGAGGCAAGAACTCAGATTTAGAAACAAGAAAATAAGTTCGAAAAGCTTTTATCCTAGTTCAGAATCACAAAGGAATAGTTCAAAAGCAAGATTGATGGTTTAGAAGCACGAGGGATTAGTTCAGAAGAAAGAATAACTAGTTCAGAAACTAAAATACAGAAACTTAAGGTTCAGAAGCTAGAAATCAACATTTATGGCTCATAAAGCAATATATATATATATATATATATAGAATCTGAATACTACAGAATTAAATAACACGAATTAAATGAAACATAGAACAAGAACAGAATAAATAAGAGCCACTCCAAAGGAGATAAGCCCAGACGCCACAAAGTAAAATAAATTTGCCTTTGATAAGTCTAAAAGTGTTGTTCAATGCAGAACAAAGAGATGAAACTGTCAAATATGAATTAAAACTGTGATGTCTCGAGTTACAAATGAAGTCCTATTTATAAGCTAGAGTGGCTCCACCTTCCATACTCCAGTCTGACCAAAAGTTTCCACTAACAATACTTTTCAATTTAAAATCTCATTATCGTGCAACTAGGACTCGACACTCGACCTCACACAACACTAAAGAAATAAAATACATTATCTGAGCATATCAAATGCATTATTCAAGCACTAAGACCTTACCCATAGCACATCTGCCACTAAAATAAAATCGCAGCTTTATTAATCGATCAAAATTTAAACAACAAAATTAAAATTCCCTTGGACCCGAATGTGGCAGCCCATTAGTTCAGAAGCTGCAATCGCAGCCCATTCCTTCAGAAGCACTAATCCTTGACTTGAATACAAAATATGAACTTGGGCTCTCTTTGAAATTCTTCTTTCTTAGCAATGGTTGCCATAACTTGATCCAGAGTTTCTTTAGTCTCTCTTGCCCTTGCACGAGTCATTGGTCCTTCTAGCCCTTGTATGTTTTTGGGATTTGTTTCTGTGGCCAGGTTCTCATGATCCCCTCCATCTTGGTTTGGATTTGTCCTCAAATCTGTAAGCTCACCTTCTACATCAAAAGGAGATAAATCAGAAACATTGAAGGTAGCATTGACATTGTACTCACATGGTAGATCAACTTTGTAGGCATTGTCATTGATTTTCTCTTTGATTTGGAAAGGACCATCACCCTTTGGTAGAAGTTTGGATTTCCTTTGTTCTAGGAATCTCTCGTTTCTTAAATGAATCCACACCTAATCGCCCGACTCAAAAACAACTTTCCTTCTTCCCTTGTTAGCTTGTTTAGCATAACTTTCATTTTTCTTCTCAATTTCAGCTTTTATTCGCTCATAAAACTTCTTCACATAATCTGCCTTAGCTTGACCTTCCTTATTCTTAAAATGGTAATGTTAGGCATTGGAAATAAGTCAGGAGGAGTTAATGGATTGAACCCAAAAACAATTTCAAATGGAGAACAATTGGTAGTCCTATGGACAGACCTATTATAAGCAAATTCAACATGAGGTAGACATTGTTCCTAAGTCTTAAGATTTTGCTTTAAAATAGTTCTAAGCAAAGTTTCCAATGTTCTGTTGATTACCTCAGTTTGTCCATCTGTTTGGGGGTGACAATTAGTAGAGAAAATCAGTTTGGTTCCTAATTTACTCCAAAAGGTTCTCCAAAAGTGATATTGCTTCCAATTCTATATTTTCTCTTGATTATTCTGGTTCTAAATCATCTTGTTTTTCATCTTCAAATCTAATTTCAATCAATCTTGCATAAAACCAAGCAGCTAGAACATCAATGAATTTTTTTCCAAAAATTTCCCTATGAATTTCAATTTTCAATCCATTGATAAAGCTTGGTAACAGAATCTAAGGATCTTTTGCACCAACATTATCAGCATAAGTCATAAAATCATCATAATAATCACTAACGGTATTTGTTTGTTCTTTTTAGAGTGAATACCCAATTTAGTCATTCAAGATTAATATGAGGGACAAAATAGTCCCTCAAGATATGAAAATGAAATATGGTCCTTCAAGATTTGACGTGGTGGATAAAAGAGTCCATTAGGATATGAAAGTGACAATATGGTCCTTCAAGATTGAAATTTTAGGACAGCATAGTCCCTCAATTTATCCTAAACTTTCAATTTTGAGAAACCATATTGTCCAAAAATTTCAATCTTGAAGGATCATGTTGTTATTTTCATATCTTAAGGGACTATTTTGTCCATCGATCATGTTAAATCTTGTGGGATCATATTGTTATTTTCGTATCTTGAGGGACTATTTTGTCCTTCATATTAATCTTGATTGACTAAAAAGGGTATTTACTCTTCTTTTTAATTAAGTTCGGCAAACCACCATAGAAATTAGAAATGGTGGTCAATGAAAGCACCATTTTAAGAAGCATGATTTTAGAGGTAGAGAGAAGAGTAGAGAAATTTTCAATTAAGGACCAATAGAGACAAAAAAGAATAATTTCATAGAAATTTGGAATTCCAAAAGGGAAAATAAATTAAATAACTAATCATATGCATATTGATTACATTATCACTTTCACTATCGACTATTTATAGTAAAATACTATAACTAATAAAACTATCTTAATTGAGCCCATATTTTACTCATTACAACACATGTAATTAAATTATTTTCTATCAAAATTCAACTCATATATAATTAATAAATTTATATATTTATAATTTTTTAGAAAATTAATTAAAATATTTTAATTAGTCTTCTATCTTTATTCGATTTTTTAGTGTGACATATTAGAGGATATGAGGATATGATATATCCTCATATCCTCTAATAATTATCCATGAAATTATGATAATGTATGAATGTTTTATTGTGACAAGAGTTGATTCTTGTGATATATTGTATGATTGATGGATTATTCATGATGTGTCTGACAATAAGCATTTAAAAGACACTTCACTTCGGAATTAATAAACTCCAAAGTTAAGTGTGCTTGACCTGGAGCAATTTTGGAATGAGTAACCTTCTAGGAAGTTTTCTCAGTAAGTGTGCGAGTGAGGACAAAGCATATAGGAAAGTCTCGCGTTGGTCAGGGGACAATCATCAACGCCTTCAAGCTGTCAAGGGAACGTTACAAATGGTATCGGAGCCAAGACTCTCCCAGTACGGTGTGGTTCGAGGACTAACCAAGCGGAAGCTAATGGGCATGTAACATCCCTAGCATTGATGAGGGTGGGCATGTGTCGTGGTTAGCTTGATTGTTAGGTCATTATCATCATCATATAAGTTTCATATATCATCATCAATATATCATAAATATCATTTTTAATACCTTCAGGAGCACATACACATAAAATTAACAGGGTAAAAGACACTTACTCTCAGAGTTATGTGGTTTGTGCAATTTACTCTTGGAGTTTTAAAACGTTCAAAACAGACTCTGAGTTTTCTAAAATTTGCAAAATACCACATCTATTAACTTGTCATCCAAAAGTCCGTTAGTTGGTAAACCAACTATAAAAGAGGAGGGTGTGTTATGTGCACAATTTAAACATAGAGGGGGTCGATTTGCTCATACTATAAATGAGCAGGGAAATGTGACCAACTAATGAACTTCGGGATGACAAGTTAGCGGATGGATTATTTTGCACGTTTTTAGAAAAGCTCATGGTTTGATTTGTAAATTTTGAAAACTCATGAGCTAAATTGCACAGACCCTATAACTCAGGGGATAAAGTGTATTTTTCCCTAATTAATATAAACACATCATCATATCATATTCATCATGAAATTTTTAATACAATATGATCGACTATGTGAACAATATTTTATACATGAACAATACCATATATGTGAATAGTGTCGTGCACGTGAACAATGTCGTATGCGTGAAAATCTTCGTCTATGTGAATGGCAATGTATACATGAATAGTGAATAATACTTACAATAATGTTGGTCGTACAACAGAAATATGTTCAACTAGTATCTAACGTGTGTTATACATAATATGGAATGTGTGCTATACATATAGCACACATTCCATATTATGTATAGCACATGTTGAATACTAGTTGGACGTATTTCGATTGTACGACAAACATTATTAATAATACTTAATAGTGAATAGTAACTTATACATGAATAGTCTTATATGGACAATTAACAATGAATAGTAAATATTGAATAGTGAATAATAATGTATGTATGAATAGTATTGTATAAAAATAATAATAAATGTTTTAGTCTAGAAAATAGGATAACAGCAGATGCAATGTGTAGATCCCCTATGTAACACCCCGCTACTGAGGGGTGTCCGTGCGAAGGGCTCTATCCCAACGTACACGCTACTAGGGCATAACATAAGGGCTAAACAACATGCATAAACTATTAAATAAACTGAATAACTGAAATAACTGAAATAACTGTTTAACTGATAATCATATATATAACTGTATTAATCTGAAACTTACGTACTAGTTCAGTATACTGAAACATAACTTAACTGATAAAGGAATCCTACCTCTAAAGTCTGGAGCAAAACTATACATGATTGATTTGACTGTGAAATATAAACTAGACATAAACTAAACATAGACTGCTAAGACTCCACGGAAAATGCGGAGCTCACCAAGGAAATCAACTGCAACCGACCTCTACTGGATCAACGGTTCCTCGTCTGCCTCCTGATCGAACTCTGAAACAAAATGCGGGGAGTGAGTCGCAAGCTCAGTGATGGGGTATCATGCATGTCATGCAACACATATTGTCATGTTATCAATCACATATACTTGTCCTATCTACGTAGCTGCACCTCTCTGACGACGGACGCGTACCGCCGGAGATATCCGCACTCGAGCCCCCATGCTAAACTGATAACTGATAAATGACGGAACACGAGCCGCCCTACTGTAACTTATAACTGTGACTCGCTACCACGAGGGTGCGGTCATATGACGGAACACGAGCCGCCCTGCTGTAACTTATAACTGTGACTCGCTACCACGCGGGTGCGGTCATATGACGGAACACGAGCCGCCCTGTGATCTGGACCTCTACAACCACGCAGGTGAGGCCAGTCATACTGTATCTGTATTTGGGGTGGGACTCGAGGCGCTTCGTGGTAATATGTCATGGCTAAACTCGACCGGGAGCTGCATCCGGGCTATAGCGTTGATATACATACTACGACGGTTCGCAAACTACGTAAACAGTCATCACTCAATTCTACAATCATTCTACTCATACACTGCATGCTATCATTATGGTCATAAATCATAGGGTTCTGACATGTTTCATATCATAGCATAGCATAGCATAAATCATTCAAGCTTATAGGAATAATCATAACGCATATACTAAATATAGTCATAATGCATAACATCATAATGCTGTAACGTCAATACAAGGGGACCTAGAAGCCATTCACTCTTTCCTGTTATGTTATCTATTAGGGAACTTATCTACCTGAGCATATCCTCTATTAAGACCTGTTATCCTTTAGGGAACATTTCTACTAAGGTACGTTATCTTACTAAGGTTTATTATCTGTAAAAGGTATATTATCTGTCTATGGTGTATTATCTGTCTAAGGTATATTATCTGTCTGAGACGTGTTATCTTACTGGGGCTTACTATCTTACTAGGTCACGTTATTCTACTAAGTTATATTATCTTAATGAGTTACGTTATCTTATTATGTTATATCATCCTAATAGGTTATGATGTTTTACTAGGTTACATTATCTCACTAGGTTACATTAATTACTAAGTTATACTAACTCACTAGGTGGTATTAATTGATTGATTATATAAATCTCTAGATAATATTAATTACTAGATTATATTATCTTATCATGTTATCTTACCATGTCATGCTATCTTATCACGTGAGGTTATCTTACTAGATTATGCTATGTTACTATGTTATATTATCTTACTATATATGTTATATTATCTAGGTTATTTTCCTAATCATATCATCTACCTAAGCACATTATAGACCTTTCATATTAACTACCTAAGCATGTTATCTACCTATCATATTATCTTCTAAGCATGTTATCTATCTATCATATTATTCACCTAAGCATATAAACATAAATATAAACATAAACATAAATACAACTATAAACATAAACATAAATATATACATATAAACATATAAACATATAGACATATACAAATGCTACTATGTGGCAGCCACGACACATCCACCCTAAAACCTCCACTTACCTGGAAAGTCCTGAGACTGGAAGGCACCGCTAGCTCCGGCTCCAGCTATCGGCACCGCGTTTGCACCTGGCGTGCAAAAGACCCATCAGAACCGCACAAAAGAAAACCAAAACTTGAACTAGGCTGCGCACTGAACCTCCGCTAGCGAGTAATACCTTCTCGCTAGCGATGGCACACTCGTCAGCGAGCACTCACAGCTCGCTAGCGACCAGCACGCTGACAGGGGCAAAAACGTCTTTTCACTCACCGTCGGGAATTTGCTCTAGCAGAGTATCCCCAAGACGTCGAGCTCACACTATCCTCAACAACGAAGGATGCCCCAAAGCACTGCTTTGAAAAAGGCTGAGTGTGAGATGTGAGGTGTGAGGTAACATAACCTCTCGTATATATAGGGTGAGGGGGGAAAGGTTGAACAAGCTGTGACCGATGTGGGACTTCGGTCCGGTCGCTAGCGACTAACACATGGTCGCTAGCGACAAGCTCTTCGCTAGCGGGCAGTGGCTGCTCGCTAGCTAGCACCTTCTGTCAGCAACGTCTTGACGTCCATTCTGAACGATGTGGGACTTGATCCCACCGCTAGCGACTTGACTGCGGTCGCTGGCGACCAACTGCTCGCTAGCGGGAGCTAACTGCTCGCTAACGATGTGAGACTTCGGTCAGGAACTTGCTGACGTGTTTCTGACGCGTCTTGAGAAAAGTCATTCCTAAGGGACACTATGATACGGGGTATCACAATCTCCCCTTCTTTTAAGAATTTGGTCCCAAAATTCCATCTTAACATAAAGCTGACATATGCGTAACTGCTGCCATGGATTACCAAGGCTAGGGCTTCGAAATCTTTAATCAAAATGTTACCTAAGAGATTGGGGTTGACTGCTGGAGCTTCCTGATGTGTGAGCGTAAGGCAACGAGGTTGTCCTCCTGCGTCGGAGTCTGTACTTCCGGGTCCTCTACTGTCGGGTCCCCTGCTATCAGATCTTCCACTACTACCACCTCTGCCGACCGGTGCAATGAAACGAGTTTGGACCTGAGCTGGCTGAACCACTGGGGCGGTCATCTGCTCTGAAGCCTCGCTAGGTGCTGGCTGTCTGACTGGGCAATCTCTGAACACATGACCCTCTTGGCCACAACTGTAGCATCCCCTAATCCCCTTGCAGCAAACCCCAAAGTTAAACTTACTGCAAGTCTGGCACTGCGGGCGGGAGGGGACTGTCCCTTCTTGCTGACGTGGTGTCATGGGCTGACTGATCTTACTCTGTCTCTGATTCTGTGTAACTGCGGGGCGAACCAAGGCGGGCGCTGAGGAGGTGGCCCTAACTGGCTGAAACCCCTTAGGTTGTTGCTGATGCTGAATACGAGTTGGGGCTACTCCGCCCGAGAATGAACCTGTGTGTCTAGCTTTCTTCTTTCCCCTGGTCTGGACATACATACTCATCATCTCACATGAAAGGGCAACATTCAGAACCTCTGTATACCTCCCGGATGTCTGGTAACTCCTCAGAGCAAATCTGTACTGGCTTGGAAGGCCCTGGATAAAACGTCTCACCCTCTCGTTCGGGGTCATAGGGAACTGAGCGACCCCGGCGAGTCGAGTGAACTCCTCCTCGTACTCGGAAACTGTCGTGGTTCTGGTCATCCTTAAGCTCAAGAAAGTCTGCAATGCTTTGTCTTGAAGGCTAGTGGGGACGAACCTCTCCCTGGACTCACGAGCAAACTCCTCCGACGTCCGCCGTGGGGCCTCATGCTGGACCTGAACGGTCTGCTGTGCATGTGCGACCTGTTGAGCCAACACATCCTGGTGTGCCTGAGTAGCTTGTTGTGCCAACATGGTCTGCTGTGCCTGGAGAGCTACTATCTCTGCTAGATCGGAGATGGCGTCTCGCATGCGCCTATCTCCGCAGCGGGAGCCGGAAGAAGGAGAAGAGCGATGAAAAGGAATCATGATCCTGGCGAGGTCAAACCATAAAACATATCAGAAAAAGGATTTCAAGGAAGACTCTGACTACTACTGAACCTATCTGATTTTACTTTCTATGAACCTCTCGTGGCACTACATTCCATGGCGATGGGCGCGCTTCCATTAGCATGGTTGCTGTGACACTTAAGATTCCTAGCTCCAGACTCTAGGGGGACACCTATGGCTCTGATACCAACTGTAACACCCCGCTACTGAGGAGTGTCCGTGCGAAGGGCTCTATCCCAACGTACACGCTACTAGGGCATAACATAAGGGCTAAACAACATGCATAAACTATTAAATAAACTGAATAACCGAAATAACTGAAATAACTGTTTAACTGATAATCATATATATAACTGTGTTAATCTGAAACTTACGTACTAGTTCAGTATACTGAAACAACTGCTCACTAGTGGGAGCTGACTGCTCGCTAGCGAGTCCGTTCTGACAGGAACTTGCTGACGTGTTTCTGTCGCGTCTTGAGAAAAGTCCTTCCTAAGGGACACTATGATACGGGGTATCACACCCTTCTACTCTCAAGGTTCTAAGTTCGTAAAAAAAATGAGGATTGTGAGGTTGGGTTTATTGGAGGGTGAGAAGAGCGAAGAAGACTACTCTTGGTGTGGTATAAGGGTGGAATAGGTTTTACTAGTCTCCTTGTGACTTAAAGATGTTGATCTAGTGCCTTCACCTTTTATAGAACACCCCATATGTGACTCCCTTTCATCATCTCACGTTTCCCTCTTAACCTTTGATCAAAACTCACCTATTAATCCCTTTACCCGCTGGCCTTTAGGGTCCATTTGGTAGAGGAAGGAAGTGGGGAGGAAAGAAGTAGAGAGGAAAGAAGTGGGATAGAAGTTTAACTTCCATTAGTTTGTTTTGTTGGAATGAAGTAGAAGGGAGAAATGTTAAAAATGAGTTAAATTTTTTTATTTAATTGAAAAGTAATTAAATAAAAAAATATTTATTAATATCAAATTACAATTTTAACTTTAAAAAATAATGTCTATATGATAAATTACTATATAATTATTAAAAATAAAAATATTTTTTTACAATATAACTAATTTAGTATAATAAAATATTTAATAAATTAAATATTATTTAAAATATTTTAATTTATATTAAATGTTTATTATAAGTTTACTAATATATATTAATTTATTTTTAAATTATTATTTCATGTTTCAAGCAAAAAATATTGTAAAAATAAAAATTATATAAGAGGGAAAAAGTGAGTTGCCAAATTTCTCTTCCATTTCACTCCACTTTTAGAGAGAAATTGTTTTATATAGGTTTACACTTCCCTCCCATTTCTCTTCTAATTCTCTCCTATAATTCTCTTCATTCAAACAAGAGAAGTTTCACAACTTCCTTCCCACTTCTTTCCTCCTCCCAACTTCCATCCCACTTCTCCTCAAACAAACATAGCCTTAGAGATATGGTTGAGTGTTTGAGTAGCCTTAGTGATTGATAGCAACATGTTATGACTTATATCACTATTGAGCTTTTTCTCTAGACAATTATAGTTTCCCTAAGCACTACAACTCCTTCTTATCCAACTAAGTCATCATTTTGTACAAAGAAAGCAACTTAACTCTTGCACTTCTCTCATGTAACTAAATTTTATTATAAGACCTCCTCCCTTAACTAAGTTTCACCCTATCCTTAAACACTCTAACAATACTCCCCCCTAACCATGCTTCCCTAAAATGGAATATAAGGAAACTCTAACATATACATTTATGTAACTAAAGTCTTACAAGGGGTTCCTCTCTCAACCATGTCTACCCTCCTGCTCACGGACATACCTCATCATTGGCATTAGATCCTAAGTCATGGGTCAGGATGGCTTGCGCCTGTGTATGTTCTGTTCTAAACTTACGCCCCAGTTTGTAATTGCAAAATGGTCCCTCTTTGTATTTATTAAGTGGGGTCGTATGTGTTCAATTTTGCAATTTGTTCCCCATCCCTTCTTGTGAGTTTAATATTTTTGTCCCTTCAATAGTTCTATGTATTCTCTCAAGGCGGAGATTCAGTGAAATTTGTAAGGCCATTGGATTCTTCCACGATGATTCCGATATCACACTGAGTTTAACGGGACATTGTCTCATTTTTTAGTGTGTAAATTCTCTTGTTCAAATCTGGGCCGGATTCGGTTGTGATAGTCGTAGTGGGTGGTCTGAACTTCTTCTCCCCTGTTTTAGGTTTTGCTGCGAATTAGGTAAAGGTTTTGCTATCAGTATCAGTGTCTTCATTTCTTTCGTCCTTTATTGTTACATGCAAATATTTCAGATGTAGGTACAAGAGCATAAATGTATCTGGAGGAAGAGGAATGCTAGATCTGGTTCGTCTGTGGCTTGGATGTTAATTATATGTTTTTAGGAAGTAAAAACCTTCTTGACAATAAACTGATATTGTGTTTGAAAAAATGTAATTCGAATTGAAATGGTCGGTTTTGGTGTGTTCGGTAACAAGATCTAGGGTAGGAGTTGCTTTATTCCTTTCTCTTTTCACCAAATTTGTAGATAGTGTTGTGCAAAACTGTTATTGTAGTCCAATTGAGTTGGCTTGTCGTTTGATCTTTCGATTATGTTGATAGAAATAGTATGAATTAAGATTATAGAGCAGTAAGGTGTTTTTGTATTATCTAATTCCATCAGTGTTATTATATTATAAAAGACAATTATTAGAAGGACTTCTGATAATTATTTTCAAGCGAGTAAGTGTAGGGATTCCCATAAGTTATTTAGGGAAATGAAGAATTACATTATTCATATTTTTTAGTACCCTATTTGGCAGACCTTGAGTTCCTTTTCTTGTATGGTGGTTAATGCTGTCTAGAGACGCCTAATCACCCTACTAGACCAAATAACCATTATAATTAGTGAAAATTAGTTTCCAAAAAAACCTCCAACTTCATGTATGATGCCCCAGTTTTAATAAGAAAAAAATAGTAAGGTATTTTTCTACCATATCTTTATTTTTGTTTCCTTCTTGTCCCTGGGCAGGAACTTGTTAATGACCATGGTTATTTGGATGAGGAATTGAATAGAAATGACATGGGTGATGAAGGTATTTATTAGGATTGGGATGATGGTATTGAGGAAGAAGATGATCAGTCCAATAGTAATGGTAAGGATGAGAATGACGATGAAGTTGCTGAAGACGGTGGATATGATGAAGGAGGTAACGATGGTGGCAACAGTCTTCCAAATCCCGAATTTCAGATTGACTCTTTAGAAGATATTGGTAGATTTTAGTTAGGGAATTTAGGAGACAATTTGGTTGAAAAATTTCACTTTAGTGATCTTGCTCTAGCTTATGAATTCTACAATAGGCTTGGAAAGGGTTTGGTGTAAGGAAATACAGAACAAGGACCAATGTAAGGGGTGTTCGTGTCATACAAACATTTGTTTGCTCTTGTGAGGGTTATAGACCAATGAAGTTTTACCATATTTCAAACCGAAAAAAGGAGCCCAAAGCGGAGAGACGATGTGGCTACATGGCTAGAATCAAGGTTCGATTAGATATACCCAGTGGGAGATGGCTGGTCACAAAGTTCTCTGATGAACATATTCATGCTTGTCTTGCACCTAGGTTCTATGGCATGTTGGCAACACACAGAAGGATGAATAATGGAGATGTACGTCCCACATCTATGGCTCCATTGCAACTCAATCAGGCGTACACCAATATATTGGGTATGGACTACGAGACATGTACAATCAAATAGCAAAACAAAAGCGTCAATTGGCGGGTGATGTCAATTCTGCATTGCAGTATTTAAAGGAAAGAGGTGTAAAGGACAACATGTTTTATTCCAACATTCCGCAAATTGTAATGGTAGTATGCGGAACTTATTCTTGTGTGACGGTATTAGTAGAAGAGATTATAGGGCATTTGGCAATGTTTTGGCCTTTGATGCTACGTACAAAAAGAATACGTACAGATGCCCACTTGTGATTTTTTCTGGTGTAAATCATCATAATAAGACAGTGGTTTTTGCGGCTGCTTTGATATCAGATGAGAAAGAAGAAACCTACATTTGGCTGCTTGAGCAATTAATGGATGCAATGGACGGAAAATCCCCAGTACCTACAAACCTACATCTGTCATAACTGATGGTGACTTGGCAATGAGGAATGCCATCAGGAAAGTGCTTCCTATGGCGCATCACAGGTTATGTGCTTGGCACCTTATTCTCAATGTGGCCAGCATTGTTGGCAACCCTCAGTTCATATCCAAATTCAAGATGTGCATGCTTGGTGATTTAGAAATTCCTGTCTTTCGTAGGAAATGGTTTGGTTGAAGCGTTTGGGTTAGAAGATAATAGATGGGTAAATGAGATGTATGAGAAGCGAGAAATGTGGGTCACTGCACATATACGTGAAAAGTTCTTTGTCGGGTTCCAGACAACATCTCAGTGTGAAGGTTTGCATGCGGTTTTGTCAAAGTACGTAAGGTCTCAGTACAATTTTACGGATTTCCTCATTCATTTCAAGTGTTGTGTTGACAATATTCGCTACAATGAGGCTCGAGCATATTTTTATAGTGTGGACGATTTTTCCGGTCATGGTTCCTGATCTTGAACCACTAGAGAGGTATGTTGCGGAGGTCTACACTCGAGACATATTTTTCCTATTTAGGCCATATCTGTCTAGAGTTTCCACATTGCGAATAGTTGAAGAAAGGGAGATAGGGTCTTGTGTTATATATGTGATTGGGAAGTATGACAAACCTAATTCTGTGTGGCACGTATGTTATTGTGAAGAACCCATGGAGTTCAAGTGCTCGTGTCAACGTCTCGAGTCGTTGGGGATTCCGTGTGAACACATACTTGTGGTTCTCGTGCAGCTTAACATCGTAGAGTTGTCGAATTGTGTAATTCTTTGTAGGTGGACAAAAGATGCAAAGCCACCTCCCGAAGATGAGAACGGGGAAATTTTCGATGTTGTCAAAGTTGACCGATATAATTCATTAATGGTTGGTTATCACGAATTGTGCATGATAGCATGTGGTAAAGCGGAGAGGTATGCTGCGAAGAGGAGTCAATGCTATAAAGACATTGCAACATTTAAGTTGGAGGATGCTGAAGAACACAATATCAGCCGACCATGAACCAAATGTGGAAGTAGGAGAATAGACAGCTGAACCAATTGATGTTCCTAGGAATCCCGTTAAGTGCAGGACAAAGGGCGCGATCTTTGGGTAATAATGGGAAGTCATCACAGCGATGTGGAATTTGTCGAATGGAAGGGCATAACCGGAAGACTTGTACTGTACAACTAGACATCTATAGTCATGGCAATGCTATCAGGGTTGGGACAAGCGATTATGATAGCGAACCGGATGACGACACGTTAGATTTGCAACCTTCTAGTAATGTGGTAATTTTTTTGTCTTTCTTTGTTATCAATCTTTTACTGCATATATGTAACAAGCGATTATGATAGCGAACCGGATGACGACACGTCAGGTTAATTTGTTATCATCCATGTACACATCATATTTCACTTATGCAAGGCGTGTTATGGTATTAAGCTTTATTCATTGTTGTATTTAACATTTTTCCATGTGGCCACCTTCTGTGTGTCATTTGTCAGGGGCATTAAAATGCAAACATTGCAGACATCTGTTATATTTAATATGTTGACATGTTAAATTAAGCTTTATGTTTTGCTGTGGTTGACATTTTTCCATGTGGCCCCAATGTGCGGTAGTTTTACTTACCTTCGATAATGACTCGAAACTCTTTAATAGGGTTAAAGAGGGTTTTATAATTTTGCTTCAACATTGTGTTGTATTGGATCTATTTTTGAATTGTGACAATGTAGTTTTTTAATGACACACACACACACACGAACAGATTTATATATATTGTAACACTCTGAAAATCGTGTTTAGTATGCGATCAAGTCATGATCGTGTTTGACGACGCGCGACAATAACGAGATTATAACGTTGTGATTAAATGATTATTTATGATGTTCTTATGATGTGTTGGTTTGAAGATTGTGTGATGATGATGATAAAAACCAAATGGTTATGGTGATGGATCAAGTGTAATTTTATGAAATTTATTTATGGCTGAATGGTATGATACTTGAACATAGTCATGTATGTGCAAAGGTGAAATGTATGAAATCCTATATTATTTAGTGATGAATAATATAATAATGGTGTTGTCTATGATAGACATGTTCATGAGAAGTGAGGAATAAGGAACGAGATAATTATGTGACAACATATGTATATGTGTAAGTGCATCCGTGTACATTTATGTGCCAAAGTGACTGGTGTATATATATATATATATGTACATTTGAATTTCTTTACTCATGATGAATAAAGGTGATATACACATATATATGTATATATATATTTTATGAGTGATATATTAAATGTAAGGTGTGCCAATGGGGATATATATATATATATATATATATATATATATATATATATATGTATATGGGTGCATATATATATATAGATATGTACCTGTAATTGTGTTATATAATTTAAATGAAATGTATGTGCTGCGTGTTAGTGCATAATAATCTAGGTTGCTTGAGGAGCAAGGCAAACCTAGTATTATTATTTGTATGAGTTAATAGAACCCCTGAGAGAGGCAATGATCGTTATAAAAATTTGGTGAGACCTTAATATTTATTCAAAATTAGAGTCCCAAATTGGTGTTTAGGAAATATTGAAAAATTGTGATTTTAAAGCTATTATTATTAAATTTCGCATTTTTATGATTTTCAGGAGAAATCCTTCTTATATATAAATAATGTGAAATTAATAATAATATGAGAAAATTATTTTAGACTTATTGAGAGTCTCATAATATTAAGGAAATTTTCATAACGATCATATCACATTTTCTTATTTTAAAAATTGAGTGTTTAGTGAGTTATTGAGTAAACTGAGAGAGAGCCTGAGCTAAATCCTAAACACAACCGGAGCAACTTTTTAGGACCCTGACCTCTCCAAAATTTATTTAACTCTCACCATAGAACTTAGTTGCAATCTCTTACTCAAAATCATACTCAAACACATACTCATACTCACTACCTAGAGACATTTAACACTACAACAACACAAAAATTAAACAAAACACCCCTATTTTCCCCTATAAGCCTCGCCCACCCCCACCCCACTCAAGACATTTCATCTCTTTCACTCAAACACACATTTCAGAGCTCTTCTTCCCCCTCCATCAACCCTAGCTCGGCCAGCACAAGAGAGGTCAAAGAAAAGCATTCCTCCATCACCATTTCTTGCATTTTGCTTCAATTTAAGGTGATGTACCCTTCCTATCATCTTAATCTGATGTTTTCTCTTCATGCATGTGTGATTTGGTTGCTGTAGCTTGCTGAGATAGGGCCTAAATTCCGTGCATGCTTGGGAGCCATAAATCCATGGCTGAATGGCCATGTTTGACGCTCATCTATGTACTTGCATGTTGTGTTGCTTGCATGCATGAGTGATTTTGATTTTCCATCTTGTTGGTGAGTTTAATCTTGAGTTCTGAAGTTGTAGTGTGTGTATGTGAGTGTGGATGATGATTTTTAAGTGATTTGGAGGAGTGGGTATGAGTTTTGGGGTGAAAGGGGAGCAAAAATGCGATTTCTGCGTTTTCTGCAGAAACTGAACTGTGGGGATCGATCCCCACCATTGGAGGATCGATCCCCAAGTGTAAAATGCTGCTGGTTTGTGAAAATTTAAGTGGTGATTGATCCCCTCTCTGAGAGGATCGATCCCCGTGCTGCGAAAATGAGTTTCTGTGAAGATTTAAGGGGGGGATCGATCCCAGACCCCCGAGGATCGATCCCCTGGACAAAAATTCACCCAGGAGGAACAATTTTAGTGCAGGATCGATCCCAGACCCCTGAGGATCGATCCCCTGCACCAGAAAAGTGAAAATTCACCTGTTTTCATTCTATTTCAAGTAAACGTTTTAAAATAATGAGTGGGGGGTTAACATACTACGTAAGGTTTAAATAATTCCCTAGCCTTGTGATTATATATATATAAAATTGTATGATTTTGTGTTATTAAAGGTTTTGAGAACACTTTAAAATGCCTTTGTGAAAGTATCATATGTTTTGAAAAATAAAGTGTCACTATGAGTAGTACTCATAAGGGAAATAGATTTGAAATGAACCTTGGAAAAAGTATTTCATATACTTTGAAAATTTAAAGGTACTAAGGCTTGTGAAAAATTTGCATGTAGTAGCCCCTAAACCAATGGAGTGCACAAACAAATAGAGAAGGGAAATTTAATGATGTCGAATACCTTTATTATGTGCTAAATGCTGAGTTGGCGAATTTTGATGCTCGTAGGGCGATTCTTTAAGGGTTGTGATGAAGATTTAACTCTTATATGTTTATGTGCATGCTAAATTATACGGGAATCCGTAAAGTACATTTAACTAAGAAATCATTATACATGTTTAAGATTTTAAGAGTGCGAAGTTATGAATGATTTGTATTTGTTTATGATGAAAAGATGAAGGGTGGTGAAAAGGATTGAAATCGAATATTCTGAGTAAGAAACTGAATTCCACACTGATGTGAAATGATACTGGAATGATGAATTGAATAGATAATCGTATGTGCTTGTGTATAATGCCGGTATGCATTGGTTTTTGTGATAAAGCTTGTTGGTTGAGGTGATATGCTACGTGTGGCTGACGTGTAGATGATTATGTGATGGTAGTTGAGATAATAATGTGAAAATATGTTATAATTATATGCGATGTAGAACCTCTTGATTGAGTGAGTGAATTATGAGATGGTAATGCTTTATGAGATGATACGTTACGTTATGTGTAATGTGTGTGATCACATAATACTATGTTTGATGATAAAGTATGTTATGTGACATAATGAGATTATGGTCATAGATACTTGGATGAAAAGATATTATAAATGTATGAAATGATGAAACGGGAAAATGCTCATCACTTATGCGTTGATTTCAAAGTTTATGTTTGCCTGAATAATTGTTTTAAAGATAGATTGTGAACATAGTTGAATACCAGATTGAGATGGTTGCTGTAATGATATGAGTATGCACCTATATATTGTTAAGAAAAGTGATGAGTTACGATTGGTGATGGGTTGGTTTCGTGGGAATGCCGGGTGAATCCTGAGGTACATGCCAGGAAGCTCCCGAGGAGTACCCTGGAAACACTAGAGGAAGTTTATTTGATATGATTGTGTACATAGATTTGGTTTCGTGGAGAATGCCGGGTAACTCCTGAAGTACATGCCAGGAAACATCCGAAGAGTATCCCGAAGTAACTAGAGGTAGATTTAAATGTTATGGTTGAATTGAGTTTTATTACCACTCATCGAGGCGAAGAGAATAATCGGTTAGTACCGCTCACCGAGGCGAAGAGAATAATCGGTTAGTATCGCTCACCGAGGCCAAGAGAATAATCGGTTAGTGCCGCTCGCCGAGGCGGAGAGAATAATCGGTTAGTGCCGCTCACCGAGGCGAAGAGAACAATCGGTTTTTGACCGCTTGCCGAAGCGATGAGAATAATCGGTAGTGTTGCTCGTCGAAGTGAAGAGATTTAACGGGTGGATGTAGGATGAATGTTTGGATTGTTGATATGCTTGTGATGGTATGATCAGATGCCCAGGGAGTGAGTGTGCATTCGCTTTGAATGAGGGAACACGAGAACTTAGATAGAACTTAGGTTCCCTTAGAAACGGATCAGTAAGATGTTTGAACCAGTCAAAGTAAGGACTCTGCCTTTTCAGAAAGTAAAGTACCGTTTTATACCCGAGTATTACTTTGATTGGCTAGAATCGATGTTTCGAGCACGTAGATCTGTGTGCTCCGTGTAACTCACTAAGACGACCCCGTCTTACTCTTTTCTTTCTTGATGCTTCGATTCTAGATACGTATGGAGCAACCCCAGCCGCCGCCCCTGCCGCGCCGACTGACGTATGACTTCGCGGTAGCGAGCTACATGCCGTCGACCGGCGCCGTGACCATGGTCTCCACCGTATCCGGGGTATATCGTTTCTTCATCCCAGAACTCATGGTGAGATACCCCGCTCCTGTTCCCGATCCTGCACCCACGCCTGTCCCAGCACCCGCTCATCCGCCACCACCTCCAATGGCCATACCCGCTCCGGAGCCGGATGAGTCAGACCCCGAGGAGGAAGGGTACGGGAGTGATGAGGCAGCCCCGCCCACCGACAAGGGTGAGCAGATGGAGGACGAGCCGGAGGTGATATCCTTAGCTGGAGGACCAGCGCCGAGCGAGGAGAGTAATGGTTAACATCGGTTAGAAGACACCGGAGCCACGACTGGAAGATCGGCTTGTAGCCGCCCCCTTTTTATTTTAGTTATATCTTGTGGTCTGTACGTTTTGTTTTGGAGCTTTTGTACCCTTGTGAGGGAGATAAACACTCCTTTGGTTTGTATATATTTATTGGGCGGCTTTGCACTCCACCTGAGTCCACTTTGTACATCCGGGTCAGGACTTTACACTGTCCATTTTCGGTTGTAGCAACTCCTTTTCATATTCTATGGCATGTATTAAACAGAACCTTTAATATACTTAAGTATTTCTATATTTCACTCCTACGCATATATTATGTATTTAATATTATGGCCATTGATGTATGGGCCTTTATTATATTATTGGCATTTTCCATTGTGATTCTAGACGCTTATCCAGGTTATCCATTCGTGCCATTAATCTGATTGGTCATGGCTTTGAGTCTCAATATCGAGTTATTGTACACAGGGGTTTGCGAAAATATAGTATATATATACGTTTCAAAAAAAAAACATGGGGTTTTTGGGTGTTATGTAACATTGCAAGTTGTTAATTATGTCCATGACATATTTAATAATTTGGGATGTTACATATATTTATATACATAGTGAAAGACTATAAATTGGTCGTAGAACTTATCAATAGTCATACCACACTATATAGTAATCATTAGTACAAAAAAAATCAATTAGAAGGGCATGAAACCTCAACGGCACCGAGAGGCCTACAAAAAATAATAACTTAAACGACCAAACTGTTCCATGCACACACATAACGCAAGCCCAAACAATTCCATGGACACACAAAACGCAAGCCCAAATTACATAGACGGGCAGTCCTGGCTTAACAGTATGGACTAAGTTCAAAGATAGCCCGATTAACAAAAAAATGAATTATCCTTACACTAGTTTGGTTTAATTAAACTATTTTCCCGAATCAATCCTTCCTAACTCAATCCTTTGTAAGTGCACCTTTGTCCACCATCGATGTGTCCTTGCTTCAACATCTTTTTTCATTTCATTATATGCACCCAACAATAAGCTCATAACAAATATCATCCTCCCACAAGCAACATTCAACTGTAATTTGGTTGAGCAATACTAATTAGTATAGCGATATTTTGTTCAACAACAACAGTGAAATAAAATTGAGCTTACATTTCCAGGGACAACATGTGTAAAATTGTGTTGCATGATAATCCATTGCAAAAACTAGTAAGGAGAATCGTGGTTGATTAAAAACTAAGCATTAAGTTGGAATATGATAATAACCTACTAATAAAAAAAACAAGTGATGGTGAAAACATAAAATCCAATACCTATCTTCACGATTTGGTATTCCTTTAGCATCCAACACTTCTCAGCCGTGTTCACTGTGTAACTCAGGCATGTTTGCACCTTGGTAGAGCTCGGACGATATCATGTGCCCCACAACATCAGTCTATAAACACGGAAAAAAAAAAGCATTATATTTCTTTCAATAATGGTAAGGTGATACGTGTGTATTTTGGAAGCTTGTGTTGTGGTGTTAATCATACCAATATCCTGATGTGTTGCTTTCTTTCTACAATTTTATCCTCATCCAAGTGCGAGTCTAGATAGTAAACAACTTGGTCACGTACACAAATAACCATCAAGTACCAATGGTTTGGATAGTGCAGTGTGTGGGTTAATCTATGTACATTTAAGATGCTCCAATAAATTAGTATTTGGCAAAAAAAATTGAACTTTTCCAACCTTAAGTATTTCAACTGCAAACCCCCCACCAACAGATGCCCTTCCGTTAGAATCGCGGTGTGTCGTCTTTAGTTGGCGACCTATTGTAACTGTCTGCGCCGTTTTATTGGGTGGAGATCGAACCCGTCGAGAGATCTTGCTTCGCAGCTGATGTTAGGGTTGGGAAGAGTTTCCTTTTGTACTCTGGCACTACAAGAAATATGCGTATTACCGAGGGAATTATCGTGGGAATTACTGTGGGATTCAATGTTATCGAGGGAATTACCGTGGGAAAACTGTCCACGATAATAACGCCCTCGGAAACTGTTTCCGAGGGAAAATATATCCCTCGATAACATTACCGTGGGATTTACTGAGGGAGTTTTCAACAAAATTCCCTCGGTAATCATATTTCCTTTTTCATCAATTGTTTCGTCATAAAAAATTTTACCAAGGAATTTTCCCTCGGTAATATACTAAAATTTATATGATGATTTTCGAGGGATTTTCCCTCGGTAACAATACTACTAGAATTTTTAATTGCTTGATATAGAGAAGAATTTTCATTTTCATTATAAAAAAATTATCTAAACACATTTCTTATTACATTATTTTGGTAATTGACTAAACATTTGAAATATCTTGATAACACATAAAAATCATTAAAAATATAAATTGCATTCCAACTGGTGCACAATCACACCACATTATTTTATTGAATCATCAAAAGTAGACAAGCATAACACAAATTATTAGCTAAGCCAAACAAGCCTTAGTATATGCATACACATATACAATCCTCAAAATAATACACTACATAACCACAGTGTTAAATAGAAAGATAAGGCGGAAAGGTTTCTCAGTGTTGGGCATCAAAATTCCAGCATAACTCTACAGAACTTTCTCAGTTGTGGCATGTGAATGAAATTCCACAAATCCATAACCCTCTGATAGCCTAGTAAGCTTGTTGCGGATAACCTTGATGGAGAAAATCTACAAAAAGAAAAAGTATATTATATATATATATATATATATAACTGTTAGAAGCCATGTACTATATATTTTTATTTGATTTTCTAACTGAAACTTAAGAGAATCACTGGAAACATTTTATGTGGTTTAATTTATGCTAAATTGGAGTGGCACAGAGTATCACTTGTGTCATCTTTCTAAATTAATCATACTTGCAACAGTCTTATTACTCCAAAGCATCACTTCTATTTTTTCATATCTATCTATCTCATGGCAAATGCTAAACTCATCACTAGTGCTTCTCTCTGCACTTGCTGCTCTAGCTAGAATTGACCCTTCTTCATACCAAATGGTTAAGGGCAGAGTCTCTTGCCTTGATTGCACCAACACTCAACAATTATTTGGTTTGTCTCAACTCTCATCACTCCATCATTCTATTGCTTCTAACTAGCTTTTGAGCTTAAATAAGTGTTCATTTTAGTACTCTATTTTTCAGCCAAATAGTGAAACAATAATACTAGACATAATATATTTAAGACATGTCATATAGATAACATCCAATATTTCTAACTCAAATAGTGAAACAATAATACTAGACTTCCATATTTAAGCCATGAGATAACATATTTAAGCCATGTCATATAGATAACATCCAATATTTCTAACTCAAATAGTGAAACAATAATACTAGACTTCCATATTTCTAACTCAAAAACCAAACTAACTAGATAAATATCTAAGTCATGTCCTATAGATAACATCCAAACCCACCAATAGCTCGAAAAGTCATCCTTTGTAGAACTTGTAATATTAAACAAAGCAAACATAGAAAAATAATCCTCTTCGACATTACTTCCTCCTATAATACTCCACTAATTGGACTACTGGTCCATTCTATATTTTTCATGGAGATCCATCCAAGAACTTCTCAAAGACATGTAAAAACAAAAGGTTTGAAAAGTTTTTTCAAGAATCTTTCTCATCACTTTCCAGAAACAAGAAACATAAGAGACAGGTGCTACTAAAAAAATGAAGAAAGATAGTTTAATTACCTGCAAAGCGAAATTTAGTCTCAGTATTAATTAGTAGTCAGCCACTCCCCTGTTGTCCTCAGCTTCTTCTTCACCGGCCCTTCGAATGCTCTTCCCAAGAACAGGTCGAACACTGACTTCCTCAGGTCCTAATCTCTATCCATTAATACCAAAAGAAAAAAGATTCAGAATGGCACTTTCATAAAAAGAAAAAACTAAACTATTAAAAGGGCATAAAAAGGTTACAAGCGAATCTGGAGTTATTTAAATACTTTAAACAACAACAAACTACTAATCAGTCCAAATAATGAAATTAAAATTTTTAATTTATATTAACAGAAGATTAAATAAAACGTATCAAATAATCTATCAGTACAATAATCTATCTATTAGTCCAAATAATCAAATTTTTAGTTTTCAATTTACATTTACCTTAGCAGTAGGTAGAAGCAAATGCGGAAATAATTCAACAGCATCAGGAAGAAGCAGAACCGAAGCAGCACTCTAGATCCGAGGAAGAAGAAGACAAAGGCGACAAGCAGCACCGCGGGCTTCACTCTTCAAGCCTTCAACACTCAAGATCGGAGTAAGAAGGTGGAGGCGGCGCCGTCAAGAACCGAAGAAAAGAGGAAGAAGGAGGGGACGCGGCGGCGCGAATCTCCTTCCACAGCCGACGACGAGAACGCGAACGGGTGGCTCGAGCTGATGCGCGAAGAAGCACGAAGAACCAGTTGCACGCAGGAGATAGGGAGGAGGTGGTGCCGTGGCGGCAGCGATGGTGGTGGAGGTGACGATGATGGACATGGTCAGATGGAGATGGAGAGGAGTTTAGAGAAAAGGCTGAACTTAATCAAAATAGGGTTTGGACATTGGAGAACAAAACCTAGGTTTTAAATTCATTACGGAACTTACCGAGGGAATTTTCCCTCGATAAATACAAATAGTGTACAATTTTTAAAATTAAAAGAAAAGTTAGCAACTCACCGTGGGATAAATTCCCTCGGTGAGTTTTATATTTTTTAATCAATTTTTTATCGAGGGATTTTTCCACGCTATATTGTGTGCGTTTCAAGGCTGATGATCGTGCTAAATTTACCGTGTGAAATTCCCACAGTAATACTAGAATTTTTTAAAAAATAAAAATTTAATTTTTTTTTAATTTTTCCCACACTAATTCCCTCGGTAATACTGAGGGAAAATTTCCCTCGAAAATTTTCCTCGGTTATTCGCGTATTTCTTGTAGTGTGGATTGGACACCTTTTGCGGGCCCGGGCCCTTAAGAGAAAAACGATATGTGGACCTTAGCGTATTTATTATGTACCATGTAAGCCCAATCAACAACACGTCGGTGGACTTTTTATTTTTTACAAAAGTATGTCCGTTTAATATTTACAAATTACCGTCTATTAATAGTATATCTACCCTCTAATAAAAACGCATACTACTATATGTATATTAAAAAAAATATTATGTACATATGTGATGTATAGTATTATAATTCATTGATAACGCTTCATGGACGATTTGTATTTTATATTTATTAGATCCTCAACAGTCTATGTACCCTATACACGTAAAGCATACTATAAGTGTTTTTTAAAAACTTTTTTTATATTTATTATGCATCTATATTAAATAAAACACGTAGAGTTACAACCATTGATCAATATTTAGTATGGACAGAGAACTATCCAATGCAGAAACTGGAGCTGCCTGCGGAAATAGAACCCATTCATGCAGAAACAATCAAATGTCACCATGCGTGCAAGAGATTAATAAGGCTATACGTGTTTGCGAAATACCTGAAAGAGTTCATTGTGACGGTACTGGCTTGCAGCATTTGCATGCACACATGCCTTTGTAAATGTCACGAGTTTTGTTCCTGACTTTGGCTTAGTGCTCTGGGCGAACAACGACGGACGCCCACGTATTGGTTGTCTTGGTGTTGACGTGTTTTCTTTCTTCGATGCGCCAACAACATCAAACGTATTCAACTTCATTTCATCCACAACATTGACTTCATCCTCTCCGTCGGACAACTTGGTAATTACATTGAAGTCAACATCGGCATCCACTAGTCGTGGCTCACTATCCAGAACGAGACCATTCTTTAAGGCCTCATCACCCTTAGGGCATGACATTGCCATTACATCCTCAACACCTAGGCGAGAAAGTGCACCCCGTGCTAGGAAGTTGAGGTACTTTTCTTAGTCCTCATGGTCTCTACATCGATAGTCGTCGTGGTACACCATGAACTCAACCATTTGCATCGTCCTGGCCATAGCGCGTTGTGTTTGCTCTAGATCTAACAGCCGCTTTTCAAGCCCCTACAACACAAAAGTTAGCCTTATAGCTTATATGTGACAGATTAGGAAGCCACACGAGCGTATAAGACGAGACGCATAATGTGACTCCTTAAAAAGTTTACTTATTGGAGATTAGGATATGTACCACAATTGCTTCCAAGACCTTGTTCACACGGGATGCATAATCAGACTCCTCAAACAGGTTAGTTCTTGTGGCAGGAGACATTGGCAATGACAATGGTGTCATTTGCATGGCTCCATGCACATTGTACTGGCTTTATGCCCCAATATGCGTATTGTATAATAGCCCAACAAGCATAAAAAAATTAAGTTAGTCCTGCACCACACATATATAACAGCATATCAGCATCAAGATTAATATACCCCACTCACCATAAAACACCATATCTCCACTTCCTCAATGATTAAACACCTTGAATCGTTTTCATCTGCACGATGCTTGTTCTTTGATTCCTTGCTTTGAAAACTTGTCTCAACCATCACCTCCAATTTCGAAGCTCTGCAATAATGGAGTCCTCTTGAAAAGGAGCTGGACTACATGCCAGCCTTTGACCCACTAGTCCACAGCCAATTTGATACATCTAATTTCAACTTCCCAATTTGATTTTCAGAGCTCAAAAATCATTTTATTTCTAGGTCTCCAAATACTCCATATGACAACATAATAAATAGATATCCACATATCTTTTTCCTTGCCCCTAAAATTCATGCTAACCCATTCTTTAAACACCACCCAAGGATCACAATGTAGGCAGACTTGGGTTCCCCACCAATTGAATATTTCCGCCCAAATATTCCAAGAAAAGATACAAGTAAAGAATAAGTGATCGATTGTCTCCACCTCACATTTGCAAAATATACATACCGCTTCTACTAGTTTAAGAACTTTTAGTGTGCAAAGTTTCTGTCTTGTGTTTATCCTTCTCGCATAAGAACTAAATAATTATGTATAAATTTAGTGCATTTTCCTTACAAGCTACATTTTTCTCTCATATCCAAGCTTGTTTCTCAACTCAAAGCTCTTCTCTAATGTCTTATATATGTAATGAAATGGCTCTTCAATTTTTTCTTTTTCTTTTTTTTTATATACAACTTATATATATATATATATATATATATATATATATATATATGTATATGTATATTATCAGTTTTAGGGAGAGATTTTGTTCAGTTATATTTGAAAGGAAATGAAGTTTTGAGGGAAAGAGAGAAATAAGAGTTGTAAGGAGAGTGTTTGAATATTTTAATTGTGCCAAAATGTGCTAAGGATCTAATTGATATGTGTTGTAATTGTCAGGGACTAAAATGAGTTATTTATTTTTGTCATGTGTGCCATGTCATCCTCCCTTGGATGGAAACTGTTTAGGGATTAACAGGTGTCCGATTTTTAACATTGTCAGGTCCTCACTTGTCAATTTCTCATTGTTAGGGACTCACTTGTCCACATGAAAAATTGTCAAGGACTAATTTGGGGGTTTACCCTTTATAATTTTAATCTTATGTGGGTATAGGTAATATTATACCCATACTTTTTCCAATTTTATATTTTTGTAGGTATAGGTAATATATTGTTGATATAAATTATAGTTACATTTTTTTTATCTTTTTCTATGAGTATAGCTAATACTATTGCATTTTTTTAAGCAACTCATATTAATAATTAAAATTTGAAGCTCAATAATATATATATATATAAGAACGAACAACAATCATTGAAATGTCTCCAAATTTATATAAAAAAACTATATCAAGTCTTAAAATAGTAATCATGTCAATATAAACTACAATGTTATGTATCAATCATAAAGACAAAATGGTGCATACAAATTACATTTTCAAATATTAATAACCATGAATGATCATCAATTCTTGGTCAACGATGAGTCCAATAGCTTCTAATTTACACCTACAAATTAGAATAAAACATTAATATTAGTGCTTATCATCGGCAAAATTAATATAAATCCAAATACAAATTAATTAGCATAGATACATATACTTCTAGTTTCAGTATCTCCATGTTGCAATCATTTGGCACACTAGAAAAAAAATCAAATATCAGGAAATCAAGCACATCTTGCACGCCTATAGCAGCGATCTCAATAAAAACAATGATAATTGATTTCTATAGGCCATACAACAATGAATATTTCAGAATTATAATTCCCTATGAAAACACTAAAATTTGATAAAATAAAGAACATTAGCTTACTATTTCCATCCAATATAACTTGAATTAGTGACAAAGTTCATGTCTTTAAGCAGAAAAGAGAAACTGGTGCAACAAAAAATAATAGTAAAAAGAAATTAGAAAAACGGTTCTATATAGGTAGATGCACACAACCAAACTCATTAACACACACAAACAACACCACATATCTTTTTTCTATATATAAACACATGAGGTTCCAAAGACAACCTAATGGTGGAAAAAGGAAGAGTATTAGCACAATAGCACCACATATCTTTATGTAAGCATTATATAATCCTTGTATGTATAGAAGCTACTAGAAAGGATTAATTAGCTACCTAGTCTCCTCATTGCTTTAGATTTTGCAAAGAACTCCCTCCACTTGTCAGTCAGAACAAAGGCCGATTCATGATCATCTTTATCATCATCTAGCTCTTCTACTTGCTACATGCTCGAGGCCTTGTGAAATTTGATACTAACCAAAATGCATCGAAAGAAAGTCACCTCAGCATAGATAAACAAAGAGTATATTAAGCATCAACACTAAAGTTCAAGACTGATTTGTTTAATGCACTTCTAATCACAACAACAAAAATGGATAAATAAAGCCAACACCAAACTCAGATTCAAAAATCACAAAGAAAAATGGGAGGAGAGCAAAGAGGATCAACATGTTACTTCTCACCATCATCATCTTCATTATCATCATCTATTAGAAAATTTAATTTTCTTTATTCTAATTTATGGGCTATAAATTATATTAATAATCATTATAGCTATTTAGTTGTGACATTTGTAATGGTCTCATTATTGATTATAAATAATATTAAGTCACACTTAATTATTTGTCGGTTTGGAGAAATTATGAGTAAAAACTGTTACTCTATCTTGGTCTTTATGGGATTTAATGGGAACCAATGGACCAAGCATAAATAGAGACTAAAGGGTTTGGTCCCCAAGAATATCAAAATCATATTTTGCAAATTCTTAACCCATCTGAGAATTGCTTTCAAGCCTGAAAAGGACTCTGGAGATTTTGGTTGAGGAAACCTTCACACAAGCAGCTCGAGAACCTTTGGAGTCATCAATCACTCACTATGGATCCAGGTTAGCTTCCGCTTTTGGTTATTGCTTCTCGATGAATCAATATGAACGACACTAAAGTTTTTATGGTTTTTGTTAAAAATCTAACAAGTGGTATCAGAGCCATTCATAGTTGAATCATTGAGAAATATAATATTATGATATTGGTGTTTGGAATTTCTTTTTCTCCTCAGCTCTTTCTCGATCTTAATTTGGTCAATATATTGTTTTGGCTTTATTCAGAATTATTGATAAATATATGTTGTTTGAGAAAGTTCTGGTTTCTTAAGTATATGATATCATCGTATATTATAATGATTTTGAATTTAATTTTGTGTATACATGATTTCTTGGTTTCACTTGCGGTGATGTGCATGTTTTGATTTTCTTTTCTTTTCTATATATATATATATATATAGCTTACATGAGGATACATGTATGGCATTGAAGAAAAGTTTTGTTTGTTTCGAATATAAAACATGCAATGTCTTTTGGTATCTATGGAATAATTGATTTACAACATTCATTTACAGCATTATTTTCTTTGAAATTTTATAATTCATGTTGTGCATGAATTCGAAATTATGTTGCTGCTATTGTTATGTTTTGATAAGGATTTGATGAGTTTTAGGATGCGTGCTCTTCTATTTGGTTTGGCATTGTGTTAATCTCCCATATGGTTGGACATGTTGGTTCTCATGTCTGTCTTTTGAGATGCCAATAAGGATTTAACTCTAACATATGTGATTCCCTATTTTGAAAATATCTTATTTGGATTAAAAAAAATTATATATATATTTGAGGTATTTGATTTTGACACGGTACTCCTGAGGACTATTGGGAACACATGATAGAGTAACTATGGTAATTGTTGCATTCGAATTTGTAAATAATTTTGGATTTTGGAGTAAATTGGCTAAACAATATGCTGCCAAAGTAGCCTCTGTTGTGTAAGTTAATTTATTCTAAAACATAAGGATAATTGTTGGCATGTAATTCGTTAAGTATTGATCAGCCCAAAGGAAGGTCAATACATTTGGTGGCAAATTTGCTGCTCACTTGTGTAATGAATAAAAATTCATAACAGTGTTACATAAGGATTTTGGCAACAATCGTATGAGTTCTATAATAGATTGATTGAAGCGATATGCTGCCAAAGTAGCCTCTATTGCTTAGGTTGATGTATTTTGGAACATAAGGACAATTAGGAGTAAGTAATTCTTGCGAATATTGGTCGGCCCAAAGGAAGGTCAATATTTGGCTGAATTACATGCACACATTTGTAGTGATAAATATGTGATAATTGTTAGGTTCCATGTGAATGATAAGTCGATCCAAAGATAGACTTATTGTTTGACAGGACTTATTATCAATATTTAACTACTATTCAGAATTCATACGAGTATTGATCGGCCCAAAGGAAGGTCTATACCTGGCTGAATTATGCTTATAATTGTGGCAATGAGTATGTGGTGGTTATTAGGCTCCATGTGAGCAACATGTTTGTCCAAAGATGAACTTGTTGTTTGACAGGAATTACTATCAATACTTCATTACTACATTGAGAGTACCACTTACAAGTTAATATTTCTGTCCAAAGACTAAATATTAATGTTGTGCTAGGTATCTTGTGATGGGCCCACCATTATTTGGATTTATAAAATTTGTTTGAGTATATTGTTTTGTTCTAATTATATTTTTATTTTTATATATGCTTGTGTTATCTGCCATTATCGGTCTATTCATGCGTTGAATTACACTAGTACTAAGGAATAGGAATATAATTAATTATTGTTCCTATTATGGTTGTTTGATCTTAGATTGTGCACTAAGGTTTGAATAAGCTTATTTCTTTTATGGATAAAGGTTCTCATAAGGAAATTAAAAAAAATAAAAAAATAAAAAAATGGGGAGGACTTTGAAAAGTGAGATTATTCTGATTGCACAAGTCTTATGATCTCAAAACATGAAGTTATATAAATATTCATGGGCAATTTGTCCGAAAAAGGTATTAGGTGTCAAGATAGTTATTATTTTCTAAGGGCTTTATCAAAAGCAATAAGGTAAAACAAGTGCGATTTTATTGAACTTGTTTTCAATAAAGTGTTAAGGAAAATAAAATTTAAGGGAGTACATCATGGATATGTCTTATCTTGTTTTGAAACTAAATGCATTAAAGTTAGAGTTATCTAATGATGTGTTTGTGAATTTAGTTTCAACTTCTCTTCAAGCAGAATTTATTTGGTTTAACGTCAGTTATTGTAACTAGTAAAAGGAAAAATAGCTAAGCTATTTTTTTTTTTGAAAGGAAGAGAAGTATGTTAAGACTAGAATAAAAGTACTCATTTGGCAAACACCTTTAAGGACAAAATATAAAGAAAGGAATAAAGTTGCAATCATTAGTCCACTTTAGAAGAAATAGAGCAGGAAACAAAATTTATATGTATATATAAATTTTGGCTATCACTTCTAATAAAATTGGGACGCATAAAGGATGAATTGTCGAATGTCATATTTAACATATGAGGAAAACTATACTTCTCTTTTCGGTATGGTATTGGGCTATTTAAGTCGCAATGTCTGTTTAGAAAAATAAATAATCAGGATCGAGATTAGGTGTCAATAAATTCTTTTTTATTTTTTGAGCTCTTTTATTTTTTTATGTGAAAACATGATCCATTTAAGTTTATGACACCTTTATCTCCTATGAGAAGTCGTAGTTGTAAATATATTTAAGGAATAAAATATTGCAGCTTATATTCTTAATAAAATTTCAACCAAGGTAGTGACCAAAACTCCTTATGAACTTTCAGACTGAAAATATTTTTTCAGTATAAGGCTTTTATACATTTGGAGTTGTCTAATTAAGATGTTTTTTGTCGGTCAAATAAAGAAAAAAATTGGACATAAAGATGGTCAACAACTGCTTAGTTGGATAATTTTTTGGTATATGGGGTATAAAGTTATTATGGTCTCAATGCATCATTGAGGATATTTAGTTCATTGAGGATATTGAGTTTGAGGGGAGAGATAAGGTTAAAAAAAAAGAATGTTGATAGCTTTCCCAATCAAGATAAAGAAAATATACTTAAAAGCAAACTCAATAAACTGAAGAACTTACGTCATTAAGGCAGTCCAATAGAGAAAGGAAAAATTATGTTATTATGTTCCTCTAGGAATATAAGAAAGAAATGGATTGGTGAAAGAAAATGTTTAATCAACTTTCATCAAGACATGAAAAGTATATTCATTTCTCGAATGTGGATTGATTGTCAAGAGTGAAGAAGTGAACAATGACTTTTAGGTACTTATCTCATTACCTGAAGGTATGAATCTCATTAGTTACAGATTAATATTTAAATCTGGAGGTTCAAAAGGTAATGTGTAGAAAGATAAAGCATGTGTTGTTCTTCAAAGATTTCACTCTGACATATGTTGCATATCAATATCATAAGTTTCATTAGATGAATATAAAAAATAAAATAAAATAAAATATGGTTTAACCATCAAATGAGCTTATGTCAGATCCCAAATTATAGTAAATGATATTATAAATATTATTAATTATTATCTCATTTGGCTTTGAGATAAATGATGACATGATTTTGTAGTTCATAAGTTCAGTGGGAGAACATATATTTTGACATTACATATTGATAATATATATTTGCTAATTATAATAAAGTTTAGGTTCACAATATCAAAAGGAGTCAATCAAAGATATTTGATACGAAAGATCTTGGGAAGTCTCTTTTGCATTAGGAATTCAGATGTATTGAGATTATCTCGAGCTATTTTTGAATTGTCGCAAAAGAGCTACCATTTTAAGGGACTCGTGATGTTTGACATTCAGAATTGCAGAACGCATAATACCCATATTGCTAAGGGAGACAAGTTTAGTCTCAATGAGTGCCCTAAGAATGATTGTTTATATTAAAGAAATGCAAAAGACTTCTTATACTCTAGAAGTTGGATAGTCTGAGGCATGTTCAATTTTGTACGCGTTTGGATATTGTGTACATTATTGAGTGTTAGGCAGATACTTGAGTAATGTGAGAATAAATTATTGGTTAACAACCAACTAAGGCTTATGGTTTCATTAAAGAACAAAACATCACATGCTTGAAAGTGTATGTGTTCACGAGAAGGGGGGTTGAATCGTGCAAGTTTTAATAATTACTTCTTAAAACTTTTACTTAGAAAGCTGTTTTTACTCAGAAAACCAACTACTAAGATTAAGTTACAACTTAATTTGACCCTTAGTAGACTTCTAGATTTAACTTACAAATGTAAGAATTTACACCAATTCAAAACTAGAAGATTTTGCAAAGTTAGAAAAACAATTTCGTAAAAATTGTCTTTCTGAGAAGGTTCTAAGTTTTCGCAAAATGATTTTCAATTCAACAGAGTTTATGCACGTTTTAATCAAGAGTTTTTAGCACAAGAATTTCGTCACATTGCTCTGGAATTGAACTCATATATATAGGCATCAAAGAGCCGCGAGATTAGAAGCTTTCACTTTGCTTATGTGGTTGTGTCCTTTTCAGAACGGCTCCCTGCTACAGTCAGCGCGAAATGAGGAACTTTTCAGAACTGCACAGTGCGCGTGTTCCCACTTCCTTAGCTAGTTGTAGCGAGCTTTCTGAGACTTCTTGCGATCCCTTGAGTCCAGACACTTGGTTGCTTCTGAGTCCAACTTTCTGAGAGTTGTACGGACTTCTGAGGCGAACCTTCTGAGGGAAGACCCTTCTGAGAACTACTAGTCGCAAGGTCTTCTGAGACCCTTCTGAGGCGACAGTGTTCTTTCCTCAGAAACATGTTTTCACCTTCTGCGCTTCTGAGACATCCTTTCTGATATCTTTGGCGCTATGATTTTATCAATTGATCTCGAGGCTACTTGATGTTTTGTCTTGGTCTTTGCTCATGGTATTGCACTAGCTTAAAGCTTTCTGAGACACTTAGCGCACATATTAGCAAAACCTTAAGTAAAATTTTATACTTATGGCTTACCTTGTTATCATTAAAACTTTCATAATTCTAAGAGAATTATGCCTAATTCTCTCAGAAGGGTTCTGGAGCTTACAATCTCCCCCTTTTTGATGATAACAACTTAAGTCTTAAGATAATAATTTTGCTTAAGTTCAGAAGTGTTTCTGAGTAAGTTCACAACTTATTCAGAATGCACTTTTGCTTTCTTAGAAACTAACTTAGCTTTCTGAGAGAAGGCTTCGTTATTTTCTTACAAGGCTGTGATAATCAACAGTTAAAGTATGCATTGTATGATTACTGTTTGTGATTATCAATTATATAGCGTGTATTTCTTGATGAATATATGTATGAAATTCAGAAATACCAGGCTAAGTAAATCAAGAGATGCCAAATAAAAAATAAGCATAAAATTAAGTAAAACATGAGATGCCAAAATAATGATTTTTCATTGATGGTTTTGTAGAGATACAAAATATTTGGCTCCCCCTAAGCTGTTGCTCCCCCTAAGTCCTAGCCTAGTGTTTACGTATAGCCAATGTACAAAATTTTATCTCATTTATCTACTCCCCCTTTGTTATATCAAAAAGGGTGGCTAAGACATAAACGCCATCATTGACTTAGAACTACTGTCTTCTGGCAATGTAGCGTAGCAGCTGGCATATCTCCATGAGAATCTCGCTCTGAGTCGCATTCGGAGCGCATTCTGGAGGTAGTTCAGAGGCAGTGGAAGGCTGTTGAGAAGATGAGGGTTGAGATGAAGGGGGACGAGAGACTTCAGCCTCAAGTACTTCATCGATGATATCCCTCGTTTGATATTCAGGAAGTTCTTCTTCTTGGACAACTTTGCCTTCAATAGCAGCAAGTTCAATGGAAGGCTTCCTTTGAGTGTCCTCAGAAACTAGAGCAAGGTCTAGATCAGAAGGTTGCCTAGCTGATGGTTGCTCCATAGCACCAGAAGTCTGAGCATCTTCGGAGAGGCTGAAAGTTGAGATCTGACTATGGATGGCTTCACTACCTTTCAACTTCTCAATTCGACCAAGGAAAGACCAAAATTGTACAAAGGGTGGGGTGACTACCATCCTTCCCAGCTGAAAGCCAGAACCAATCATTGAGTCCGTAATCGAGAAGGTTGGACCTTGTTGATCAAAGGATGTAGGAGGAACCTCTGTTATATCTAGAGGAGGAACCTCTGGTTCCTTCTGAGAGTCCTTCTCAGATAGAGTTCTTTCTAAGGAACTGTGGGCAACAAATGCCTCAACTGCTGCAACTCCGGCAGCCATGGTAGCGTCAGCGCCCACCTCTGAGCTGAGCCCAGTGCTGGTGGTCCCTGGCACTACTTCATGTGTTGAGACATGAGTTTCCTCATGTTCCGAAGGGATCTCAGAAGAGATAGGACCAACCTCAGAAGTTGGTTCAAGTAAGGCTTCCTCATGCTGTAATTGTTGTTCTGGTTGCATTTGAGCAGCTTCTGGAGTCTCAGAAGGTTGATCCAGTTCCTTCTGGACCTCTAGCATCGTCTGAGCCAATGACTCAGCATTCACAGTAGCAGCCTCAGTTGTGGTTGCCTCAGAAAGTTCCACCATAGAAACCTCAGATGGCTTCTTCTGGGGCTCTTTCTTGGAGCTTCCAGCATCTGGAGTGCGATGCTCAATGCGGAAGCTTGCCGCATCTTCTTCCTCAGAAGAGGAATCAGCAAAATTTCCTCCATGCCCCTGAATGTCTTCTCTGGTAGGGGAGACATTCCCAGATGGGGAGGAGTGATGAGAAGCTTCTGCTTCTTCTTCAACAGCAGCAGCAGTAGCGGTAGCGGTGGTGGCAGCAGTAGCAGCAACTGCTACAATTTCTTTACCCGTCGCCTTCGGCGGGCTCTGTTTCTTAGTGGTTTTTATCCCCACTCCTTTGTGAGACTTTCCCTGATAATTCAAGGAATGCAGGAGTTTAGTTCTAAATTTGGTGGGTTTAAAACCATCAACAGAATCAGAAACAAGAATTGAAGTAGAAGAAAATAAAGGTGGAGTTTTAGAGTAAGCTTTTACCAAACGACCACGTTTCTTTTTCCCTTCTGGTGGCACGTCTGGGACTTGGAGAGTTGGAGGTGCTTTCCTCTTTCTGGTCAGGAGTTGCTCAGAAGTTGTTTCTTCTGAGTCTTCAGCAGCCTCAACAACCTCAGGTTTCTTCTGAGGAGTCTTCTGAGCTTCCTCAGAAGCCATACTCCTGGTCACCCTTGTTGGAGAGGGATGAGTCACCTTTTGCTTCTTCTTCTTTTTTGAAGGATCGGAAACCTTTTCCTTTCCTTTCTCAGCCTTAGAGGGCTGGTTGGGACCAGCAGCTCCCTTAGAAGGCTTTGCTTCCTCCTTCTTCTTAGGTGCCCCCGTCTCTGGTACCTTCTTCTTCTTGATGTTGTTGAAGGTGACCATGGTGAATTTGCTGTGGTTGAAGACATATTCATAGTCTTCAAGGGGGAAAGAGAAGTGATTTAAGATCTTGGTCAAAAGACTCCCATAGGGTAGACTTGTAAGCGCTCTTTTAGGATGTGCTTGGTGCATCATGTAGTTTAGCACCATCCTCCCAAAATCAATCCTCTCTTTCTTCAGCAGATGATAGAGTAGACATGCGTCCATGGTGGTGACATTCCCCATGTCTCCAATCCGAGGGAGAAGGGTATGTTGGATAACTGAGAAGATGATTCTGGCCTCTTGTGTAAGATGAGGCACCTTTACGCCCTTGAGCGGTAGACTGTTGCTTCCAATCAGAAGTGTCACCACTTCTTCTTCTGAGTCATCAACCTCCTTGACCCATTCTGGGTCGTCGGCGATGACTGCACCTCCATTCAAGGTCTTGAAAATTTTGTTGATGTCAGAGGAGGAGAAGCGGATTGGCTGATCAGCAATCGTGCTCTTGACCCCTTTGTTGGTGAACCTTTCTATTTGCGAATAGAATGCTCTCACCACATTTGGGTAGCACACGTCCTCGGAGCTCATCATGGCTGGCCATCCAGGTTGCTTGAGGAAGGTGAATTGAAGTTCATCCACTTGATTGTATACGTTGAGAGGTAGTACCCTTCCCATAGCAAGATTTCTTGGAAGATAAGTCTTGTGGAATAGGGACTGCATCTCCTCATTGTCGTAGAGAATATCTTCGGATATTTCATTGAGATTGTTTCTCATTAAGCCCTTGATCTCTCTAGAGAATGCCATTTGGAAGAAAGGTTTAAGTTTTGTGAAGAGATAGAGAAGAACAAGAGAAAGAGAGATAGTAGAGAGAGAGCGAGAACAGATGAAGATTGGAATGCGAGGAGAGGATTTGGCAGAGTTTTGGTAAGTTTTAAGCGTAAAGTGCTCAAATGAAACGATGTCATGAGTATTTATAGAAATGGCTTGTAACTAGCCGTTTCCTGACACTTATCCAAAAGTTACCGTTGGTAACTTGTTTCTCGGAAGGTACCTTTCTGAGAGAAGTGGTCCTTCTGAGAAACCCTCCTTCTGAGAAATGTTTCAGAAGATCTCCTTTCTGAGAGATGAGTCTTCTGAGAACAAATTTTCTCAGATAGAGTTTTTCTGTGCTTTCCTACTTTTAGCTCAGAAGCTTAGTTCTATTGTTTGTCTCAGAGTCTAAACTAGGACTAAGGGGGGTTTCTAGGAAAGAGTTTTTAATTTCAAAGTTCTTAGAAACGTCTTAGATTAAGAAGTCCTTTCAGAACATTGAAACGATCCTCGGGTAAAGGCTTTGTAAATATATCTGAGATTTGATCCTCAGTATTCACAAATTTGAGTTCAATGTCGCCTTTTTGCACATGATCCCAAATAAAATGATGTTTTATATCAATGTGCTTGGATCGAGAATGCTGAATAGGATTCTTAGCTAAGTTGATAGCACTTGTATTATCACAAAGGATCGGAATTTTGGTGTACCTTAATTGATAATCAAGTAGCTGATTCTTAATCCAGAGCATCTGAGAACAGCAGTTCGCAGCAGATACATATTCAGCTTCAGCAGTTGATAGGGGATCGTATTTTGCTTCTTGCAAGACCAAGTGATCAAGCATTTTCCAAAGAAGCAGCAGCAGCCACTTGTGCTTTTGCGATCGATCCTATCTCCAGCGTAGTCAGCATCACAGTATCCTACAACATCAGAAGAACAACTTTTCTCGTACCAAAGACCAAGATTAGTAGTTCCACTTAAATATCGTAAAATTCGTTTAACTGCAGTTAAATGTGATTGCTTAGGCTTAGATTGGAATCTAGCACAGATCCCAACACTGAGTTGGATATCTGGTCTGGAGGCATTTAAATAGAGAAGTGAGCCAATCATCCCTCGATAGTTGCTTTCTGAGACTTTCTCACCATCTTCATCTAAGTTAATTACTT
The DNA here is from genome assembly GCA_013621005.1 of Aeschynomene evenia. Lineage (NCBI taxonomy): Eukaryota > Viridiplantae > Streptophyta > Magnoliopsida > Fabales > Fabaceae > Aeschynomene > Aeschynomene evenia. The sequence goes on along the minus strand of RYYW01000135.1, from coordinate 38,781 downwards.
GAGAGGGATGCATGGGAGTGCTCATGGGTTTGGCCTTATCCATTAGAAACTTCCTCAGAAGTTCTTTGGTATACTTCTCTTGGTGGATAACTGTCCCTTCTGACTCTTGCTTGATTTGCAATCCTAGGAAGAATTTTAATTCTCCCATCATGCTCATCTCGAATTCACCTTGCATAAGCTTGGAGAATTCTTTGCAAAGGCATTCATTGGTTGTGCCAAATATTATGTCATCAACATAAATCTGGACAATCAAAAAGCCAGAGTCTTCTGAGAGTGTAAAGAGAGTTGTGTCCACTTTTCCTCTTGAGAATCCGTTTTTAAGTAGGAAAGAGCTCAATCTATCGTACCAAGCTCTAGGAGCTTGTTTCAGACCATAGAGAGCCTTTGTAAGCTTAAATACATGATTCGGGAATGCATCATTCACAAAACCAGGGGGTTGTTTTACATAAACTTCCTCAGAAAGGTATCCATTCAAGAAGGCAGACTTAACGTCCATCTGATAGAGTTTGAAACCTTTGTGTGCAGCAAAAGCTAGCAACATTCTGATTGCTTCCAATCTTGCGACTGGAGCGAAAGTTTCATCGTAGTCTATCCCTTCTTGTTGGTTGTACCCTTGAGCAACCAATCTGGCCTTGTTTCTCACGACTTGACCGTTTTCATCAAGTTTGTTTCGAAACACCCATTTAGTCCCAATGACGCTTTTGCCTTTGGGCATCTGAGTTAGTTTCCAAACCTGATTTCTCTCGAATTGGTCAAGTTCATCCTGCATGGCATTTACCCAGCTAGGATCATCTAACGCCTCTTCTATGGAGTCTGGTTCAAGTTCAGAAACCATAGCAAGATTTGTATAGTTCCTTCTGGTTCTTACGCCATGTTCTGGATTGCCCAAGACTTCATTCTGAGAGACGTTCTTCAAGTCTCTTGAACCTCTAATCCCTTTAGGAGTAGGGTTCTTAGAAGGAGACATAGAAGGCTCTCTTTCTGAGTCATCAGAGGCTTGACCTTCTGAGAATCTAAATTCCATTGCATTTGGAGAAGTAGATTCTCTAGGTTCTGGAGCTTCGATGATGTTACTAGATTTATCCTTAGATGGAGATGATTTTTCCATGGGTTGGAAGTCAGTCTCATCATCTATAAGAATTTTCCTTTTGTCTTTCTCAGAAGAGATGCTGAGTTTCTCAAACTCATCTTCTAAGTTAGCATCTTTCTGATGCATGTCCTTACTAAGTTCTTTGAACTTAATATGGATTGTCTCTTCAACACATTTGCTCCTTTTGTTATATACTCTGTAAGCTTTAGAGACTGAGGAGTATCCTAGGAAGTATCCATCATCGGACTTAGGATCAAACTTAGAGAGTTTGTCCTTTGTGTTGAGAATAAAACAAGAAGAACCAAATATATGGAAATAGGAAATGTTTGGTATTTTATTCTTCCATAGCTCGTAAGGTGTCTTTTTCAGAATTGGTCTCAGAAAGACTCGATTCTGAATGTAGCATGAAGTATTAACTGCTTCAGCCCAGAAACCTTTTGAAAGTCCACTTTCTAAGAGCATTGTTCTTGCCATCTCTTGAAGGCTTCGATTCTTTCTCTCAGCTACTCCATTTTGTTGAGGAGTTCTGGGAGATGAGAATTCGTGAGCAATGCCCAGATTTTCACAAAGCTTTTCAAAAGCATGATTCTCAAATTCACCACCATGATCTGATCTAATGGCATGAATGTGCGAATCCTTTTCAGTTGAAATTCTTTTCGCAAATGCTTTGAACTTCTCAAAAGTTTCTTCCTTAGAAGCTAGAAAGAAAACCCAAGTGAATCTGGAGTAATCATCCACTATGACAAGACCATAGCGTTTTCCAGAAAGGGAAGCTGTTCTGGTTGGTCCGAAGAGATCCATGTGGAGCAGTTCCAGTGGTTTCTGAGTAGAAATACCACTTTTACTGGGAAAGGAAGCCTTGGTCTGTTTCCCTTTTTCACAGAAGTCGCAGGTTGCGTCCTTCTGATACTTAATTCCGGGAAGGCCCTTTACAAGTCCTTTCTGAGAGAGTTCAGAAAGAAGTCTCATATGGGCATGACCAAGTTTCTTATGCCATAGCCATTTGTCTTCTTGGACAGAGACAAGGCATTCCACATTTTGATCCTTTAGATCATCCAGATGGATAACATAGATGTTACCAACACGTTTTCCTTCCAGAACGATCTTGTCATTTGTGAGATTAATCACATGACAGTACTTGGCATAAAACTCAATCTTTAAGCCTTTGTCACAAAATTGACTAATGCTTAATAGATTGTGAGTTAAGCCATCGACCAAAAGTACATCTGAGATTTGGTGAGATGAATCCTTACCAACATCTTCGATTGCAGTGACTCTTCCCTTAGCTCCATCACCGAATCGCACTGTTCCGCCCTTTTTAGGCTTGAGGCTTCTGAACCAGTGCTTGCTTCCAGTCATGTGCCTTGAGCAGCCACTGTCAAGGTACCACTGCTCATCGTGGTGGTGGAGCAGCGCTTGATGATGTACCTGCAGTCACAAAGTTAACAGATTTAGGTACCCATTCTTTGTTGGGTCCTTGCTTGTTAGCTTTCTTGGACTTTTGCCTTCTTTTCTTAGAGGGGTCATGGTTTTGAGAGTCAGAGACCTTTTGTTTGCCCTTTTCAGAAGCACTTGCTTTCTGAGAAGTTTTACCCTTTTGAGAGGGGTTAGTCTTCTTAGAAGGCTTTGCTTTCTGAGTTTTCTTTTGAGCCTTCTGAGGCTTAGAGATTTTTCCTTTTTCCAACATAGGGCATTTTTCAGAACCATGGCCATTTTTAAAACATGCGATGCATGTGCGAGGTGATTTAGTTAAGGATGGATCAATATCATTTGGTTCGAAGATTTCTTCATAACCAAGTCCAGTCTTGTCCTTGTAAGGTCTTTGACCACCAAGCAGGAGTGTCATCATTTTTTCACCCTTGACCATCTTAACTAAGTCAGAAGTGAGAAGCTCATTTGTCTTTTGTAATTCTATCAAAGCAAGTTCGGCTTTTTCAACAGTTACAGAAGACATTATTTCTAAAGCTTGATAGAGGTTGTGACCTTCAAGATATCTATTTTTAAAGTCATCTCTTTCAAGCCTTAGGTTCTCTACTTCTTGAATTAGTCTAGCATTTTCAGCTTCTAAGTGTTTGAAAGACTTTCTTAGTTTGCTGAAATTGTTAGCTAATTCGTTTGAGTCTCTCAGAAGCTCTTCATAGAGTTCTGAGATCTCATTGTATGAGTATGAGAGAGGAGGAGAGTTTGGTACCTCTTCTGACTCAGATTATGTTTCCAGAATATAGTCAGTACCGGCCATGAAGCAAACATTAGCTTCCTCTTCACTTGCTGACTCAGAGCCTTCCTCTTCTGAGTCACTCCATGTAGCAGCCATTGCCTTCTTTTTCTTCTTGGGAATGAACTTCTTCTTTCCCTTGTTCTGAGGGCACTCCGTTCTGAAGTGGCCCTTTTCTCCACAGCCAAAACATGTGGCATCAGAAGGCTTTGACTTTCCTTTTCTGGGGGTGATCTCTTTGTCTTTGCTTGGTCTTCTCTTCTAAGCTTTCTTCATTTTCCTTACTAGAAGAGAGATGTCATCTTCATCGGAATCTGAGTTTTTATCGTTTTCAGACTCAGATATTTTTTCAGCCTTTAGGGCTTTTGAAGTCTTTTTGATCTGACTTTTCAGAGCCAGAGCTTTCTGAGGTCTTGAGGATGAAGATGGTCCTCCAAGCAGTCCTTCAAGCTCAATCTCATGAGTTCTGAGTGAGCCAAACAATACATCTAAACCTAGCTGATTTAGATCCTTTGCTTCTTGGATCGCTGTCACCTTTGGGCGCCACTTGGCAGAGAGGCTTCTGAGAATTTTCCTCACCATCTCAGCGTTGGAGTAGGTCTTTCCCAAGACCTTTAGCTGATTTATGATGTGGAGAAACCTTATTGACATGTTGTCAATGGTTTCCTCAGGTTGCATGCAGAAGGACTCGTACTTATGTACGAGCATTGATATCTTGGTTTCCTTGACTTCATCATTTCCTTCATGCAGCATGTGTAATCTCTCCCAGATCTCTTGTGCAGTATCACATGACACAATTTTGTCATATTCTACCTTGGGTAAAGCACAGAGGAGAATGTACTTGGCTTTGAAGTTGAGTTGTATCTTCTCCTTCATTTCTTGAGTCCATTCATCCTTAGGGACTCGTCTTGTATGGGTTCTGAGTGCTGGAGGTGCCACTCCTGGCTCAGCATCTGTTGCAACCACAGCGTCCTCTGTAATTGTCTGCAGAGGCTGATAGTCTCCATTCTCGATCCTATCCCATAAGTCTAGACTGGTGTGCTTGATGAATAGCGTCATCCTGTCACGCCAGTAGTCGAAGCTGTCTCCGAGAAACATAGGAGGTCTGTTTATCGAAGCCCCATCTGATATGAATGCAGCTGGTGAATTCATATTTTCCCTTTGTGGATCTTTTCCTTGACACTGCAAAGTGCTCAACCCCTTAAGGACCGAGCTCTGATGCCAATTGAAAGTGTATGTGTGCACGAGAAGGGGGGGTTGAATCGTGCAAGTTTTAATAATTACTTCTTAAAACTTTTACTTAGAAAGTTGTTTTTACTCAGAAAACCAACTACTAAGATTAAGTTACAACTTAATTTGACCCTTAGTAGACTTCTAGATTTAACTTACAAATGTAAGAATTTACACCAATTCAAAACTAGAAGATTTTGCAAAGTTAGAAAAACAATTTCGTAAAAATTGTCTTTCTGAGAAGCTTCTAAGTTTTCGCAAAATGATTTTCAATTCAACAGAGTTTATGCACGTTTTAATCAAGAGTTTTTAGCACAAGAATTTCGTCACATTGCTCTGGAATTGAACTCATATATATAGGCATCAAAGAGCCGCGAGATTAGAAGCTTTCACTTTGCTTATGTGGCTGTGTCCTTTTCAGAACGGCTCCCTGCTACAGTCAGCGCGAAATGAGGAACTTTTCAGAACTGCACAGTGCGCGTGTTCCCACTTCCTTAGCTAGTTGTAGCGAGCTTTCTGAGACTTCTTGCGATCCCTTGAGTCCAGACACTTGGTTGCTTCTGAGTCCAACTTTCTGAGAGTTGTACGGACTTCTGAGGCGAACCTTCTGAGGGAAGACCCTTCTGAGGCGACAGTGTTCTTTCCTCAGAAACATGTTTTCACCTTCTGCGCTTCTGAGACATCCTTTCTGATATCTTTGGCGCTATGATTTTTTCAATTGATCTCGAGGCTACTTGATGTTTTGTCTTGGTCTTTGCTCATGGTATTGCACTAGCTTAAAGCTTTCTGAGACACTTAGCGCACGTATTAGCAAAACCTTAAGTAAAATTTTATACTTATGGCTTACCTTGTTATCATTAAAACTTTCATAATTCTAAGAGAATTATGCCTAATTCTCTCAGAAGGGTTCTGGAGCTTACAATGCTCACATTCAAGAAGTCGGGTGAAGTTAGAGATCATCAAGAATCTAGATGCCGACTTTGTCAGATACCAAGATAATTATAGATTCATTTTTGGTTATATTTCTATGCTTGTTGGAGGAGCAATATTTTGGTAAAGTGCCAATCAGACACTCATTGCTCTTTTTACCAAGGCAGTTGAGCTTATTGCTCATTAAGAAACATCTAGTTAATATGATTATGTAATTTTGTCACATAATTGCAAATTCTTGAATAAAGTTGAAAGACCACTTAAGTTATTTTGTGACAAATTGTTTATAATCATATTATTTAAGAAAATACAGAGTGATTAAGGTGTCTTTAGAGCATATTAACATAAACTCCATAATTGCGGATCCGCTTACTAAGGAAATCAAACCTATGGTCTTTCATGAGTTCAGTACTCATTTGGGTGTAATATCATTTTATATGATATATTGTTTCAGTGGGAGTATGTATTTGGATGCTCCTGTGTTTCACAGACACACCTTAAGTTTATGGATATTTTCTGCAGAAATAAAGTATTTGGTTTTATTTATCACTCTGGATTATTTAATTTGATCTCATAAAGAATAAAGTTTGGATCATTGGAAATAGACATGTGTGAGATTGATGGTTGTGTCGTGTCAACCATAAATTTAATTATTTTTAAAACCAAGTTCCCCTAATATAGTTTAGTGGAAACCAGGGTCGTCTCTCACAAGGAATGGCTAAGAGAGTAATGCACAAGACTAGTTGTATGACGGTTTGTCACAATTGGGGGGTTTTTGTGTGCAAGATAATTAAGTTGGAATAAAATGAAAATAATAAAAACAGCGGTTTATGGGGGTGGAACATTCATTAGGGTGTTATCATTGGCTACAAAAGAATGCATGAGTTGATTAATTACGCCGGAGTTAGATCTAACTCCTTTGTTGTGATTCTAATGATTAATTGCCTAGAATGAGATTAATTAGTGAGATCTCACCTTTAGTTCCACTTTCAACAATTATTAAAGCCAATCACATTAATCTAATTAAAGAGACTAATCAGCCAATTAATTACTCATTACCAATTCCTAATATGTCATGCATCAATTAATCAACTAACACATAAACATATGCCAATGAATTAGCCAACTCAATCGAGTAAGCCAAGACAAAGGATTAAACACACAATTCAAGATCTCAAATTATATGCCAAGGTTTGATAATGAAAACTTATGCAAGATTAAGAACAAAGCCTCAATTTACCCCAATGATGTTCACACCCTCATAAACCACCAAGAAACTTAGTTACTCATGGCAAGAATTAAAAAGGCAAGAAATAAATTGGAATAAAGAAAGCAATTAACAATAAAGAGCAAGGTAAGAAATTAAATGCAAATAGAAAGAATTGAAGAACGAATAACTGAATTAATGATAAAGGAGTAACTTACAAAACCCAAAAGGGCTGGACGAATAACGTTTGAAATGTAAAAGACGGAGCTAGAGCTAAACTAGGAAAGACGGAAATCCTAATGGGAAGCAAAAATAACTCTAACTAGGAAAAGAAAATATGTAAAAGTGGAGGTGTTGAGAGATGTGGTGTTTCTGATGCATTAGCTCCCTTTAAATAAGATGAGCAGCCTACAAACCCTAGTCAATTTGGGCCCCCAACTCGTGCAGATAGGGTTTCTGCTGTGACAGAGTTGCGGCGCGGCGCTGGGGCGCGTATAGCTCGCTAGAGCGCCAGCGTTGTGCACGTGAAGAGTTTAAGTGAGCCAAGCGCGCTGGGGCGCGCTACGGGCGCTGGAGCGCTCGATGCCGGTTCTGAAATCCACTGCTCCGCTTCTTGCTCAGTTCCTGATGTCTACAGCTCCAATAATACCTGTGATCTGCACTAAAAATACAAAATATCCAAGATCAAGTGCAAAGGTCATCCTTGAATTGTAAAAAAATCATAAAACTTGTTATTTTAGCCTTTATTTCTATTAAGCTCAGATTAATTCCAAGTTGAATTAAATAAAATAAAAGGCCAAAATAGAGCAAATAATTGCATACAATCATCCAAATTAAGGGCATAAAATATTGGTAAAAACCACGTTATCAAATATCCCCACACTTGAACAATTGCATGTCCTCATGCAAAAGCAATGATTCCAAGTATCTCTCAAAGCAGAGCATTGGCTAACACATCTAACACCTAAGTCCTAAAAGAAAAAAAATAAAATCTACAAATGATGGACAGTTATTCAAAACAGTACACATTGGTCAGATTTATACAATACCCTTATCATGTTATCAGCTGGCATTAAGAACAGTTCATGAGTTAGGAGAATCAATTCGTGTTATGCAAAGTTGGTTGATTGGCCCTCACCAGTGTGTTTCTCTCTCAATCACTCAGTGTTTTGGCTAAGCACTCAATTGAATATTTCACACAAGTATTCACATTCCATAAATTTGCTATACTCCTAACATTGCGATTCTACAAACATGGTGCATCAAGAGGTCTTTTCAGGGTTGTAACGGGGCTTGGGATAGGTGTGGCATATATGGGAAGTGGACTTAATTCCAAAAAACTAAGACTTCATGGTTTGATCGATCCTAGATGACTTCTATCACTACAGAAAAGATGGAGAGAGAAGAGATGGAGAGAATAGAAATACCCGAGATCAATAACCCATAAATTCTTACAATTAACATTCCCAAAGTTCCCAAATATTTTTACATTAATTCTCAGGAACCCAACAACCTTTATTTGCAGAATTCACATTTTTTTCTTGATTTTTCTGTATTTTTCGATTTATTTTTTTTTTGTTACCTCATCTCAATTCTTTTGGTAATTAAAATGAGGTGGAAAAGAAAATAACAAAGGACCACTTATGTACAAAAGCTACCCTTACAGTTATATCCCAATATTTTGCACTCTATACCAGTGCTCAATTTAACCCAATTTCCCCACACTTAAGACCTTTGCCCAATAATCAAACCATGTCCTCCTAGTTTCTCAGAAGGGATTTTTCATTGTTTTTCTATCTTTGGCTTGTAATGAGCTTAGTAACAAAAAGGGATAAAGGCTCAAATTGGCTACAAACAATGGGAATTGTGTATGGGTTGGCTATTTGGCTAAGTGGCTTTTAAATGTAAAAACAAAATTATGCCTCAATCACATGCAACATGTATAAAATGCAAAACAAGAATCAAGCAAATTCAGGAATAACAAATACAAGTGTGTGTGTGCTCACAGAAAGAAAGTGATTAGTTGATACATGTAATCACATTTAAGGCTCAAATCTCACAGGCAATCCAACCAACCAAACAGAGATAACACAAACAATTCAAACTCATATTAGATTATCATGCCAACATTTTCTGAGTTAAAATCAAAGGGCAGAGCAATTTCAGACCAAAAGGTGCTATAAAGAAAACTACCCAATCATCTACCTAAATAAAATAAAATAAAGAAAAAGGAAAAAAAGAAAAAGAGAGTTAGGCATGCCATTATTTACAAAAGCCAATTTTATCTACACCCTCTCCACACTTGAATAAGACACTGTCCCCAGTGTCAACAAATTAAAGAACAGAGAGAAGGGTATAGAAAGGACCTACGGAGGACTCAATCGTCCTCTGAACCGTCACCATCCTCATCACCGTCCTCCTCCTCAGCCTCATCATCCTTATCATCATCGTCGTCCTCGTCCTCATCGACATCAATAGGAGCCTGGGACTGTCCCGGAGCTCCATAACCGGCGGAAAAGCGTTGGTCGATGTAGGATCGGGAACCGCTCTGCGTCTCAGCGATCCTCTGGTCATAATGAGTCTGCATGGCCAGGTACCGCTGATCATGATAGCTCTCAGCAGCAGCGAACTTCTGATCGAAGTACTCCCTCATGTTGACCTCCATCTGGGTCAACTGTGCAGAGAGGGAATCGAGGGGATTCCCTGCTAGCTGGGTCTTGTTCTGAGCTGCTGCATCCTTGGTAGCAAGACCGGCGGCAGTGATGGTGGAATGTGGCCCTTGCCACTTGTCGTCGGCGTACTCTGGCACACCACACTGGATAGCCAAAGAGGTGATCAAAGAGGGATAGGGAAGGCACCTGTAGGCCTCAATGTGGTGAGCCTGATGCATGGTGCGCTGAAGACGAGTGGGTAAGTCTACCCAGTGGCCCTACATAATGCAGTAGAAGTGGAGGGCCTGCTCTGTGGTGAGCTCGGAGATGTGGGAGACTGGGTAGATGTGGCTGTAGTAGATGCGGGACCACGCTCTAGCCTCCAGGTTGAGTGTGTAGTTCTTCAGTGTGCGGGGGAGCATATTGGCTCCCAGCGTCCAGTTGCAACCCGGTAAGCAGAGGCGGTTCTTGATCGCATCCAAACTCGTATCAGCCATGGTCAGGATGGCGTCCGGCTGTCCGAATGCATAATCGGGCTCCGAGGCAACCTGAATGTGCGTGGCTATGATCGCCACGTCTACCGGGATGAACTTGCCCCGGAGGAACACCTTAGTGGCGGTGCGGTCGTGGAAGTTGGCATAGAACTCCCGCACCCACGTGATGTTCGCCCTGACAGGGGCACTGAGAAGGTAGTTGGCCCACCCCCGCCTCTCGATCTCCGCCACGACCATGTCGAGCCGTCCTTGGCCCTCGTCGTGCAACTGATACCCCAACTCAAAGAGGGGTTTCCTCTTATGAATTGTGGCCTGGAAAGCCATCTCGGCAGTGACGTCGAGGAACGGTGCGGGGTCGTGAGGCTGATCGTAGGAGGGATCATCCTCCTCGGTGGTGCGTACCCTCTTCCCCTTACCGCCTCGGGTTCGTGGTGCCATGCCTGAAAGATAAAGACCAAGACAATTATGTTCCAGTATATAGTCCAAATTCTTGGCTAATGTCAATTCTAGTCATGCCATAAACAAATGCAAATGCAAAACAAAAGTATAATATAGCAGTTAAACATGCCAAATTCCAGCAAACAATAAAGCACAGATTCGGCCCAAATTCTGCAGCAGATCGGCGCCGGAGCGCGTAGGCGCGCTCGAGCGCACGATCTGCAATGGAGCGAAACCACCTCGCGCTCGAGCGCGTATAGCGCGCTGAAGCGCACGAGGGTTTCGGCGACATTGCAGAACACCGTGAAACAGCGAAAACACCATCCCAACTCCAATTTTCTCATCATTCTAACTGATTAAATCACTAATCATGCAATACTAACCGATTAAATCTATATCAAACAATCAAAAATCACATTTTCCATCTCTTAATCAAACAAAACCCGATTTCTACCAAGAACAATGAAAAGATTGAGTTTTAGACCAATGTACCTTGATAGGATTCAATGCAATGACAAGATGAACAAATGTATGGATGATTTTTGAGAGAAAAAGTGAGAAGAATGGTGGAAGAGGGAGAGAGAATTTCTGCGCCGCTGGAGCTGCGAAGGGGAGGAGGAGACCGAATGGTCTGCAATTTGGGATTTTAGGGTTTTTGAAGAAAACCACGCGCGCTAGAGCGCGAAGCCCAAACGCAGCGTTTCATTTAAGTGAGACGCGCGCGCTGGGGCGCGTATATGGCGCCCGGGCGCGGCCTCTTGATGCAGAATCGGTATTTTACTGCTATACTTCCTAAAATGCATGAACTATCCTAATTAATTTAAATGCATGCAAAAAATTAAAGATGCCAATAAAAAATAAGAATATAATACGGAAAATAAAATACGGAATTGAAATACGGAATTTAAAAATACTAAAAAATAAGGAAAATCGGTGGGTTGTCTCCCACGAAGCACTTTGCTTTAACGTCTCTAAGTTGGACAGTCGACCGTTTTGAGGCTACTTTGGTCCAGAACTGTCAGCACCAGCTACTCCGGTGATGATGTGGATGGCACTCACATTCCCTTTGGGATTGGGAACTATTTGAGATGGGATCTGTGAGTTGCCAGCTTGTTCACAGGCTTGTGTGGCCGGATTTCCCCTCATTTGATTGACCTCATTCTGCAAGTTCAGCATCATCCTTTGTTTCTCCATGAGTAGCTTCATCACATCACCGATTGTTGGCTCGTTAGGATTCGGAGGTGCAGGCAGAGCCAATTGTTGCGGTGGTGGAGGCAAGGCCATTGGAGCCTGATATGGAGCCTGGGGTTGCCTTTGATGAGGAGGTTGGTACCGAACCTGTTGAGGTTGCTGCACTTGTTGTGGCTGTGGATTGTTATTCCACCTCAGGTTCGGATGGTTCCTCCAACTTGGGTTGTAGGTGTTCCCCGTAGGTTGATTCTGTGGCTGAAATTGAGGCTTTCCCGGGAAGGTATTTGCAGCTGCCACCACTGTTGCCTCTTCTTGGAGATGTGGGCATTGGTCAGTTGGATGGGTCTCCAAAGAGCATATCCCACACACCATTGCTTGGCTTGAGGTTCCCGGTTTGGCTTGATTGATGGCCAACTGCTTCATGAAGGTAGCAATTTCATCCAGCTTTTGGTGTAGGCCACCACTTTCCTGTTGAGCTACCTCATTCACCCCTTTGGTCACAGCGGTTGCCCTTGTACCAATTTGCTGTAAATTCACAGCCATGTTCTCGAATAGGAGCCTTCCTTCTGCCGGAGTTTTGTCCATCAGGGCCCCACCACTGGCAGCGTCAATCATGCACCGAATATACCCGTCAGACCCTCGTAATAGTACTGGATCAATAATTGTTCGGAGATCTGATGGGTTGGACAACTTGGCACCAATTTCTTGAATCTCTCCCAGTATTCATGGAGAGACTCACCTTAGCTTGCAGTTGGCGGATGCCACTAATGTCCTTCCTTATGGCAGCTTCCCTTGAGGCTGGGAAGAATTTCTCCAAAAAGATCTTCTTCATGCCAATCCAGGTGTTGACAGCTCCATTTGGCAGGTTCAGGAACCATTGCTTCGCTTGACCGTCCAGAGAGAACGGAAAAGCCCGAAGCTTCACATGTTCCTCATTGACTCCTCTTGGCTTGAGAGTTTCACAGACCACATGGAATTCTTTGAGGTGCTGGTGTGGATCCTCTCCGGCCAAACCGTGGAATTTAGGGAGCAAGTGCAGAATAGCTCCCTTGAGCTCGAACTCAGTGTCCAACCTTGGGTAGGTAATTCCCAAAGGTTGTTGGCTGAGGTCTGGAGCTGCAAGTTCCTTTAGGGTGGGCTGATAGTCTGCCATAATCGAACTCGGACCTGAAACACTAACAGACATATCAGAAAGTTCAGGACTAGAGAAAAGTAGCGTTTCAAATGGTGGATCTTCTGGTTACCCTTGAGACTCAGTAAACCCTCTCCTAGCTTGCCTTATTTTTCTCAAAGTGTGTTCGATTTCAGGATCAAAAACGGCAAGCTGGGGATCCGGTTGGGATCGAGTCATGCGCGGCTACAACTTTGCAGTCGCAGTCGCGCGCTGGGGCGCTGAGTACGCGCTGGAGCGCGAATGACAGCAGCAGACTCAGCTGTTCTTGGAACAACGAGTCCGGGAAGAGTAAAAACAAAAATATAAAACGAAAATAAAATGCAAACTAAAAATAAAATCTTTTTGTTGTTTTTATTTTTGAAAGAAACAAAGAAAAAAAAATAAAAGAAAACGGTTATGTACACTATTCACAAATCAAACAACTAGTGATTACTTTCATCGCCATTCCCCGGCAACGGTGCCAAAAATTTGATGGTTGTGTCATGTCAACCATAAATTTAATTATTTTTAAAACCAAGTTCCCCTAATATAGTTTAGTGGAAACCAGGGTCGTCACTCACAAGGAATGACTAAGAGAGTAATGCACAAGACTAGTTGTATGACGGTTTGTCACAATTGGGGGGTTTTTGTGTGCAAGATAATTAAGTTGGAATAAAATGAAAATAATAAAAACAGCGGTTTATGGGGGTGGAACATTCATTAGGGTGTTATCATTGGCTACAAAAGAATGCATGAGTTGATTAATTACGCCGGAGTTAGATCTAACTCCTTTGTTGTGATTCTAATGATTAATTGCCTAGAATGAGATTAATTAGTGAGATCTCACCTTTAGTTCCACTTTCAACAATTATTAAAGCCAATCACATTAATCTAATTAAAGAGACTAATCAGTCAATTAATTACTCAAAACCAATTCCTAATATGTCATTCATCAATTAATCAACTAACACATAAACATATGCCAATGAATTAGCCAACTCAATCGAGTAAGCCAAGACAAAGGATTAAACACACAATTCAAGATCTCAAATTATATGCAAAGGTTTGATAATGAAAACTTATGCAAGATTAAGAACAAAGCCTCAATTTACCCCAATGATGTTCACACCCTCATAAACCACCAAGAAACTTAGTTACTCATGGCAAGAATTAAAAAGGCAAGAAATAAATTGGAACAAAGAAAGCAATTAACAATAAAGAGCAAGGTAAGAAATTAAATGCAAATAGAAAGAATTGGAGAACGAATAACTGAATTAATGATAAAGGAGTAACTTACAAAACCCAAAAGGGCTGGACGAATAACGTTTGAAATGTAAAAGACGAAGCTAGAACTAAACTAGGAAAGACGGAAATCCTAATGGGAAGCAAAAAAAACTCTAACTAGGAAAAGAAAATATGTAAAAGTGGAGGTGTTGAGAGATGTGGTGTTTCTGATGCATTAGCTCCCTTTAAATAAGATGAGCAGCCTCCAAACCCTAGTCAATTTGGGCCCCCAACTCGTGCAGATAGGGTTTCTGCTGTGACAGAGTTGCGGCGCGGCGCTGGGGCGCGTATAGCTCTTTAGAGTGCCAGCGCTGTGCACGTGACAAGTTTAAGTGAGCCACGCGCGCTGGGGCGCGCTACGGGCGCTGGAGCGCTCGATGCCGGTTCTGAAATCCACTGCTCCGCTTCTTGCTCAGTTCCTGATGTCTACAGCTCCAATAATACCTGTGACCTGCACTAAAAATACAAAATATCCAAGATCAAGTGCAAAGGTCATCCTTGAATTGTAAAAACATCATAAAACTTGTTATTTTGGCCTTTATTTCTATTAAGCTCAGATTAATTCCAAGTTGAATTAAATACAATAAAAGGCCAATATAGAGCAAAGAATTGCATACAATCATCCAAATTAAGGGCATAAAATATTGGTAAAAACCACGTTATCAGAGATCATTTTCATGTTATTTCCATATTACTCATCCAAATTTGATCTATGTCATTGATTCTATCAATGTTGTGATCATCGTGGTTTAATCGCGACTCTAATGCGGAAAAAGTTGCGGTAGTTCCTTCATTGATATAAGAGATGGACCAGATTGTTAAAATAATTAAGATTAAATAACATTCAGATGTGCACATAAAGTTTTGATATGATTATTTTTCAGTATATATAATATTGTAGCCCAAGTGGGAGATTGTTAGAAAATTTAATTTTCTTTATTCTAATTTATGGGCTATAAATTATATTAATAATCATTATAGCTATTTAGTTGTGACATTTGTAACAGTCTCATTATTGATTATAAATAATATTAAGTCACACTTAATTATTTGTCGGTTTGGAGAAATTATGAGTAAAAACCGTTACTCTATCTTAGTCTTTATGGGGTTTAATGGGAACCAATGGACCAAGCATAAATAGAGACTAAAGGGTTTGGTCCCAAGAATATCAAAATCATATTTTGCAAATTCTTAACCCATCTGAGAATTGCTTTCATGCCTGAAAAGGACTCTGGAGATTTTGGTTGAGGAAAACCAGGAACCACCTTCACACAAGCAGCTCGAGAACCTTTGGAGTCATCAATCACTCACTATGGATCCAGGTTAGCTTCCGCTTTTGGTTATTGCTTCTCGATGAATCAATATGAACGACACTAAAGTTTTTATGGTTTTTGTTAAAAATCTAACATCATCATCACTATCACTCTCTGCATCACTCCAACTATCATCATCTTCATATCATTAGTCATAACCACCTAAAATAAATAAAAATCAAAATTACCAAACAAAAAATAAAATATGAATAAACAAAACAGAGAGAGTGGTAGAAGAGGTAACACATCACCATCGATCATCATCGGGTGTCATCATCATCACCATCCTCGGACATCAGCAGCAACATCACATAGCACTGCCCACGACACTGTTTCAAAACAGATTTGCCATTGTTGAAGTATGGTTGTTTTGTCCAATTGTTTATTAGAGAGACATCTATGCCTAACCAGAGAAGAATCTTTTCCAGGACTGTCATGGAAGAAATCCACCTGCAATAGAGAGCATAAAAAACATATTGGAACCTAATTAGTTTTACAATTTACACTAAGCAGATCAACAAATCACATAAATGACAAATAAAACAGAGGAACAATAACAAACAAGGGTAAATAGTACAACATCAGTCGAGGGGAGATTATTATAATGATTTTATAAACTCAGGAACTTCTTGAATAAATTTTACAAATACAGTCGAGCTGAATTACTTCATGACTAAGTAGAGTTCAGTGTAATACAATTCATGGATGTTATATGGGACCAATTATTGGAATTGCAATTACACAACTAGAATTACCAAAGAGAAAGAAAGGACTTAAGGACCTAGAAAATCTATGAAAGAAAAGAAAACAATATTAGATTGGCAAATTATCAATTCTTCCTAAAGAATTAAATAAGATGAAATGGAAAATACCACATTCTGGGCAACGGAAGTACTTCTTTTCCCTAAATACAAGTCCTGATCCTCCACACCTCTCACATCTTTTTTGTGCTATCTGCAACAAAAACCAATGATGATGATCAAGACATGAAAAAGTAAAATCAAAAGCAAAATTATGAACAAAGAGAGTCACTTACAATTCTCTTACTAAATTCAACCCCTGCCACAACAAAAGGAGTAACCTCAACTGCATAATCCAAAAAGAAAAACACACAAAATAAATCAAAACAGAAAGAAAACCTAACACAAGGCATAAACATTGAAAAACAAAAACATGGTGTGTTCGTGTGATATAGTAGTACCTACCAATGGATCCAACAACGATTTTCCATGTGATTTCCACAGGAGCTGGGTCAAGCACAGTGGTTACATCGTTCAATGGCAACATCACTTCACTAAAATTGAGGTTAAATTGAAAGCTAATCGTTGCAGCAACAAAATTATTGTATCACATTTTTGATTGAGACTTTTAATCAAACAAGTATTGTGAATCAGATAAGAATAACATAGTAGCACACAATGATTACAAATGCTAAACCCTAAGATTTCAAATTCCAGGAAAATCAAGAAATTTCTTGAGCGAACAAATTGCATACCTCGACATTATTGAGCTCAGCTGTTAAAACCAAATATGAAGGCACGAGTGCGGAACGGGAAACAACACTGCAAGCGGAGGCTGGAGCGGTTGTGCGGCGGAGTGACTGTTGAAGGCTAGAGAAAGGAACTCACCACTTCAAATTCAGAGTCAACGTCGGCGACAAAGGCAGATCGACACCGATGACGAAGCTTAAGAATCACGATGGTGATAGATCATCAACGACGATGATAGAGAGAACGACATCGATGATGTAGTTCATGATGAAGGTGATGAAGCTTGAGCGGTGATTATTGAACGACACCAAGGATTATACAGCAACATTAGTAGCGGTGGCGGCATCGGCAGTGATGGTGGCAGCGGTAGTGGTAGTGGTGGCGGCAACTGTAACACCCCGATTTTCATTAAGTTCTAATCGAGGGAAATTAAGGGTAATTGACCTTGGTTAGAATTTAATTAAGTTTGGGTGGATAAGTTTCTTCTAGTAAATCATTATATGTTATGTGATCTAAGTGTATGTATATGTGTTATATGATTTATGTGTGTGTTCATCATGTGCTATGTGATTTAGGTGTATGTTCATGTGTATTCATTTTATGTTGGGTGATTTGGGTGCATATATGTGTTTTAATTGATGTTTAGATGATGCATGATGTAAGGAATGATGTATGGATGTTTATAGCACGAGTTGAGACGTTTTTGAGGTGCTTTGAGGCTATTTTGTAACACCCCGACTTTTATTAAGTCCTAATTAAGTGAGATTAAGGGTAATTGACCTTGGTTATGATTTAATTCGGTTTGGGAGGATAAGTTTCTTCTAGTCAAACCCTTATGTGTGACGTGATTTAAGTGTGTATATATGTGTTCATTCTATGCTATGTGAATTACGTGTGTAAATTATATGTCATGATAATTATGTGTATTTATGTGAGTGTTCATTGTGTGTGGAAGAGTATGTTGGATGCATATATGAGTTTTAATTGGTATTTAGATGATGCATGAGGTTAGGAATGATGATATAAAATATTTATGAGTTACATGATGTTATTAGATAATGTTAGTGTTATATATATATATTATTATTTATTTTATTTTATTTTATTTGATGTGCCTATGTGTGTATTTTAATTTATATTTAAATATTAGAAAAGTTATTTGAGCATTATAGTATTATTTGGGATGTTTTAGAGTGTTTTAGCAATTTTTAAGTAATGGTGAGCCCCACGATGACTCTTGACCTAGTCACTCCCTATATATACACTAGTAACCCTCTCCACTCCAAAGAAAAGCACTCTTCTCCTAGCCGTCATAGCTATTCTCTCTCCAGAGTTCCCTAAGCCATTGATACTCCAAACCACGAAACACCCATCAAACCTTACCCAATCTAGAAAATAAATTCATATTCTTAATCCTTTCATCAAGTCGGAGCTTTCTACCGATTCTGTTTCTCTGTTAAGAGTCTCCGGTGTCACCGGACCGTTCGTGGGGCTAGAGAGAGGTTTCCACCGAGAGCAACGTCGGAAAAAAAGGGGTTCTCTTTGCATTCTAACATTTTGTCTTCAAGAGGTAGGGGTTAGGCATTCTATTTTCATGCATATTGATGATAATTTTATGAGATTAATGTGATGATCGTTTCTCCCATTAGGGATTTTTGTGCCTTATTATTATTATTATTATTATTATTATTATTATTATTATTATTATTATTATTATTATACACATGACATATATAGATATATATGTACGTATATGGCGTGGAAGCTAAGCATTCATGGATTTTCGTTCCTGGCGGCAGCGTGAGCGTGGGCGATATATATATATATATATATAAAGAAGAAAAAAAATAATAATAATGATAATAAAAGAATAATACAGTAAGAACAACAACATGTATAATATATGATATGTAATGATAATAGTAACAAGATTGATGATGAATAAAATATAAGAGTTTACAAGATACTTAAGGTAGAGTAAAAAGTACAAGTAAAACTAGAATAAAGTATAAGTAAAAAATAATTATAAAATAAACGAGATCATATGACATGAAAGGTATAGAAGCACTCAGAATAATATTTATAAGTAGTTGTATATCATGTTTATTTGATAAGGAGTTGTATTTATTTTTTCTCCATGATGTCAGAGTAAGTAAGTGTATGTGCTATGTTTATTCCATGATGTTAATTAAAGAGTATAAATTGACATGTTTTTACCCTTTATGCACCCTAATGCGTTCTACAACTAGTATGGATGATATAAATGAGTTAATTATGGATTGTATGCAAGATTATATGTCGTTTGGATGATGATGTGTGGATATGTTATGTTTATGAGTTAAATGATGATAATGTATATTTATGTGAATTATGTGATGAGTGTATGTGTTATGTGTTATGTCTGAGACGTCACTGGGTGGCGCATGTATGATGTTAAGACGTCACCGGGTGGCGCGTGGTTAATAAAGACGTCACAGGGTGGCACGGAGATTACAGAGTAGCCTTCGGCTTGTGATTGAGAGGCTGTAGGAGGGGGTTGGCATCCTCGGCGCTACAGGTCCTTCACTAGCAGTTGGTGAATATCCCCCTCTCCCCATTAGTTTAGGATGAGCTCATGCCTAGGGGTCGGTGCAGCGGAGGTTACAGGAGGGTGGATAGGCCATAAGACATAATAAGTGATAAAGTGATAATGAGTTACAGTTCAGTAAAGTGTTAGAGAACATAGCATGATGATTGATTAAGTTTCCCTATATGACTAGATGGCACGTAGAGTACATACACAAAGGCTATAAATTATGTATATTGTATGTATGATGTAAAATGAACAAGAGGCACTTAGGTAAGTCGTTCCGGGAAAGATGATTTTAGAACTTATAACTGAAATTGAATTCATTCATGTCACACCGATTTTATTAATAAACCCGGAGCGGCTCCCCTACTGAGTTACTTCCCAGTACTCACCCCTCGTTTTCCCCCCCATTTTAGATGATGAGATTCAGCAAGACACAGGAGCGGATGAGGAGCCCGCGCAGCTTTAGTTTACGCAGTTTATTTACTTCTAGACTTATCAGTCCCTGTATTTACGTTATGGATTATGTGTGTTTCATATGTTAGCATTTATTTGTGTTTACTCTGAGTCCGGACATATGTTAGCCGGCATTTATGTTTTCAGTTTATGGATTTGTATAGTGGAGTCTTATGGGTCTCAGTTTTAGGCTCATGAGATGACACTTATTATTACTATTTACTTTCTTGATTGTATGTTTGGGGAGACTATGTTTGTTTATTTTTATTTATTTATGAGGTATTATTCAGACTATTTCAGTGTCATATATTATCGTTATATTATGCGCAATGCCCTTATGTTTATATTCCGCAAACGATTTTCGAAAAAATTCTCCCATGTATTTTCCGCGTACAAGTATTTTGAAAACGAGTATAAGTATGATAACAGGAGGTAACCCTTATGAAATGGCCCTAAATGACTATAGCACTAAGGGCTATCTAGTAGGGTGTTACAATTTGGTAGCCTTGTAATCGATTACCACGGGATGGTAATCGATTACACCCCTTTGGTCTTCATATCTAGGCATTTTTGCTGTCGGTAATCTATTACATCCTGTCTATAATCGATTACCATCCCGTGGTAATCGATTACGACGAGCGCAAAGTGCGTTTTTAGTGCGTTTTAAGTGTCGTTCGGGCCCCACGATGACTCTAAACCATATATAACCGAGCCACCACATCAGAAACCCTAATCCTCACTTTAGAAACACTCCAAACACTCTCTCTAATCCTTGTGCCTCCATTGTTCTTCCTCTCTCTCTCAAGAACTCTCATAGCCATAGCCATTCCACGTCAAGAAACACCCACAAATACTTACCCAATCCCAAAAACAATTACATATTCTTAATCCTCTCATCAAATAGAACCTTTCTACCGATTGCAATTCTTGAAAAGGAGTCATCTTTGTATTCCTACCGTTCGTGGGTCTAGTGAGAGAAAGTGAGAACGCGTTCTACGTCGGGAAAGGGTGTCTCTACACATTGCATAGGAAATCTACAAGAGGTAGGGGTTAGGCATTCTAAATGTCATGTAATTGCATGTATGTTGATGAATTTATGAAGTTTTGAATGTGTTCGTTGTTTTTCCCATTAGGGTTCGTGAAAGGGTTTAATTTATAAAATTGATTTTGAAAGAGAAAGGGTTTTTGCGAATTGAAAAGTGTTCTAAACGTGTTTTTATGTTTGATATTGGTATGGCAATGTTTTCTATCGATTGGGACGATGTTAGGTTCATATTTTGGCCAATAGCTATTGAAAATCGTGTTTTGGAAATCCAAGAATCGTATTTTACGACTTCGTAATCGATTACAAATGTATTTGTAATCGATTACGATGCCTGAAATCCCAATCGCGAGAAAACGTTGTTCTCTGGTAATCGATTACAGAGCTGCGTAATCGATTACAGTAATCGATTACCAACCCGTGTAATCGATTACGACAGTGCTGTTGATGCGAAAATGAACTGTTTTGACCCTTTATGCAGCCTAATGCGTTCTACAACCAATATAGATGATATGTATGAGCTAATTATGGTTTGTATGTGAGTTTAGATGTTGTTTGGATGATGATATGTTGATATGTGTTGATTGCATGAGATACATGATGTTAATGAGATGTTTATATGAATTATGTGTTGTATGTGTATGTGTATATTGTGTTGTGAACTGAGACGTCACTGGGTGGCGCATGTATATTGTTAAGACGTCACGGGGTGACGCATAAACATTGTTTGAGACGTCACCGGGTGGCGCGTATATAAGAAAGACGTCATTGGGTGGCGCAAGAATACATAGTAGCCTTCGGCTTGTGATTGAGAGGCTGTAGGAGGGGGTTGACATCCTCGGCGCTACAGGTCCTTCACTTGCAGCTGGTGAATATCCCCCTTTTCCTCATTTCGTTAGGATGAGCTCATGCCTAGGGGTCGGTGCAGCGGAGGTTACAGGAGGGTGGATAGGCCATAAGAGATAATAAAGAGATAAAAGTTATGAGAGTGTATTACAGTAAAGTTTGAGTAAACATAGTATGATGTATGATTAAGTTTCCCTATATGATTAGATGACACGTAGAGCACAATCACGACTGACATGATTAAGTATGATGTAAAATGAAGAAGAGGCACTTAGGTAAGTCGTTCTGGGAAATATGGTTTTAGAACTTATAACTGAAACTGAATTCATTCATGCTACACCTATTTAATTAATAAACCTGGAGCGGCTCCCCTACTGAGTTACTTCCCAGTACTCACCCCACGTTTTTCCCCTCATTTTAGATGATGAGATTCAGCAGGATACAGGAGCGGATGAGGAGCCCGCGCAGCTTTAGTTTACACAGTTTATTTACTTCTAGACTTATCAGTCCCCGTATTTACGTTATGGATTATGTGTGTTTCATACGTTAGCATTTATTTGTGTTTACTCTGAGTCCGGACATATGTTAGCCGGCATTTATGTTTTCAGTTTATGGATTTGTATAGTGGAGTCTTATGGGTCTCAGTTTTAGGCTCATGAGATGACACTTATTATTACTATTTACTTTCTTGATTGTATGTTTGGGGAGACTATGTTTGTTTATTTTTATTTATTTATGAGGTATTATTCAGACTATTTCAGGTGTCATATATTATCGTTATATTATGCGCAATGCCCTTATGTTTATATTCCGCAAACGATTTTCGAAAAAATTCTCTCATGTATTTTCCGCGTACAAGTATTTTGAAAACGAGTATAAGTATGATAACATGAGGTAACCCTTATGAAATGGCCCTAAATGACTATAGTCGGCAAGTACTTATGTTGATGGATTGTACTAGTGGAGTCTTGTGGGTCTCGGTTTTGGGGCTCATGAGATTACACCTATTATTGTTATTTCCTTATGTATGTTCTGGGAGACTATGACTTCGTTACTTTATTATATGGAGATTTATTCAGGATTATTTTGCTTCCGCACCTATATATGTTGTATTATTTCGCAAGGCCCTTATTTTCTATTCCGCAAAACATTTATGAAAATTCCTCCCACGTATTTTCTGCGTATATATATTTTAAATATAAAGATAAAACATGATAACAAGAGGTAACCCTTATGAAATGACCTAAAATGACTTAAGCATTGAGGGCTATCTAGTAGGGTGTTACAGCAACGGCAGTGGCAGCGGCGGTGGCAGCATCACTTCTTAGGGTTTTGATTGATGCTTCTGAGAGAGAGAGTGTGTGTGTGTGTGAATGAGATGGTTCGAGAGTGAGAGTGAGAGCAAGAGAGTGAATGACTTAAAATTCCCATGTAAATGACTAAGGGTAGGTCTATTCCCACGACTAAACATAAATTTACAGTGACAAATTAATATGACCGTAGTTATAAGTCATTTATACCCACAAACAAAAAAAAAATTATACTGACATTAAGATTAAAGTATAGGTATATAGCATTTATAGCTACAGTTATTATTATGTTTTAGATGTTTTAGTGATAGTAACATATATGTGTGGGTATATAATATTTATACCTACAACTTTTATAGATGTCACTATAAATTGTTGTGGTTATATAGCAATTCTCTTGTAATGAATATGGTCAAGTGGTGGGAGGTAAAAATGCTAGGTCACAAACAATACTATTATATAATAATGTGGTTGACTGTTTTTATTTTTTTTTAACACATTGTAATAGACGTTTTTTCCCAGATGCTAGCTAATGATTTTAACGCTTATATGTTTTGAAAATGTGAAGGGTCCATGTATCTCAGGGGAAGTAAGGACAATAGTACCTTTAATGGATTGATTTTCCTCAAGATTTGTAAACCATGCTTAAAATTCTTTCACTTTTTTGGTTGGCTGCTACTAGAATAGCTCAATTTCCCCCAGCTCATAGCACACCATTTATAGTCATATGTTTATACAGGATGAAACATTTATTTAATAGAAATGCGTACTTATAAGCAAACATGAAGCCTAGATACCTGTTCATTTATTTATTATTTGAATATTAAAAGTTTCAAATATAGGGTAGACATTCAAAACATATTTTTTAACCACTCACCTGTATTATGGTTTATATTTTAAAAGTCTCTAATATTTTTATGTACACTATGGTTATATAAAAAAGTTAACCTTTTTTTTATCGACCATTAGGAATTTATGTACTAATATGACTACTGTATTTGAAATTTATGTACAAATTTTCCTACTTTATTTGAAGTTTTAAAGTATTAAATTTTACATTTTTTTTAAATATTTATCGACCACGTACACCTTTGTGCAAGCATTATGTAATACAAAAAGAAACAATTGTATTGCACACGGCTAATTATTGGCACACATAAACAAACTCTAACATGATTAACATAATATAGATATGAACTTTGATATTGGGGAGAGGTTCCATGCAGAATATACCCAAATGCTTGTTAGGGTTTAGGGTTTAGGTTTAGAGTTAGGGTTTAGGGTTGGGGTTTAGATTTAGGGTTAGGCTTTAGGGTTAGCTAGGTCATGTGTAGCTAGGTTTTATTTAATGATTTTGGTTTACAGGTTAGTCCTTAGAATAGGCAAGGTTTAGCGTATCTATGTTTATGGTTAATGGTTTGGGGTCTTAAAAATCACACAATGATTATATAACCCACCTTATTTATTAAATTTCATTTAATAAGACATTCTTTTTATGTCATATATTTTATGACTACATAACTAAATCTTTGTAGTTTACTTGGATCTTTAGTTAACTCACATATGCTTATTTAAAAAGTATTTGTTTAAATTAACGTCTCATATAATATAAATAAATCCTCTAAAATTAACGCGACTAAACAGTTTTTGTTTAAAAATATTTGTTTCAATTTATTTGTTTAACAAGTATTTGAACCATATCCATAATTAACACGATTAAAGACATCTTCTAAAATTAAAGCTTAGACCAATTATTTCGATGCCCTTTATTTTTATTCCCGCGAATGTCTTGTCCTATCATATCTTTTATTAATGGTAATGGTTTATTAACTATTATTACCATCTTTGACAACATATTCAATGCATATCTAAAGACAATAGTCGAGGTCGTCCAATTCATATGCACATTATCGACCTTAACTACACATGATACAAAACCATTATTGCAATAGTTGGTGAATAATTAATTAGACCCACCTAAGAATCACACTACCTTCCTATGTTGATATAAGTAGGGATGCAGACCCACTCCTCATATAATCGCAATATAAGCTTTTCGAGCATTCATATTGTACATGGCACCAAGGGTTAGAAAATTTTATGTGTTCTTGAAGGGAAGAAAACCTGGCATATATGGGGATTGGTTTGATTGTCATGCTCAAGTTAATGAATTTTCCGGGTCAGCATACTGCTCATACAACACTCTAGAAAAAGCTGAAATTGCATGAGCATCGAGGAATAGAGGACAAATAGATATAATGCAATCTAGTATTTTGGACAATGAATCCGGCTCAGCATCAGGTATACGAATTTACCCGTCTTCCTTGCGTTTTTTCGCATCATTAAGTATATCCAATGACATTTATTAAATGGTGTAGTTACGTAAGCAAACATGCTATTGAATTTGTTGATGAAAAGCCCAATAACTACGTCGTCCAATTTAGCATGCAAGCAATGTTGGCTCAGGTGTGTAACACGTTGCAAATTGAAGGCCCCACCTATACTCGCTAAGACATGGTTGTACACAATGGCCAGAGATATTACAAGTACCGAGCATCTTTGCATACAAATCTTATAGGTCGCCCTCTAGTGTCCATGGGAAGATTTTCAACAACTGATGAGCGAGCACGTGAGGATGTTGCTGTTCAGCTCCTCCGTCGAGTCATTGCTTGTTCTCGTAGGAAGGTCAATGACTTTAAGGGTGTGTTTGGTTTAGTGTCTGAGACACTGGACACTGGACACATTTACCCACGTCCAGTGTTTGGTTAGTGCATGTCTCAGAACACAAAGTGGGACACGCTTACCCACTTGTGTCTAATATTGTTGGTACCATTGTGTCCCTAAAAAAAGCTGAGACACTCTTACCTACTAATTAAAGACACAGAGGTTATTCTATAATTTTCCCTATTTGCCCTTACTATTTTTTGAAAATTACAATCTACCCATTTACCCTATTCTCTCATCCACAGGCTTCACACTACTCAGATCTGCGCAGCCAAGCCAAGCATGGATAAAGAGATCACGCGAGGGCGACGTGAGCGAGAGAGCGCGGCGGGGGCGACGAGATTTGCAGCGACGAAACCCCTTTCTAGTCACTATCTTTACGCACGAAGGTACTGATTATCATTCGTTTTAGGGTTTTTAAAACTTTCAATTATTTGCTTCTTCTTCTTCCTTCATGTATGCATCTGATTATGAAATGATGATTTCAACAAGTCTGGGGATAATTTTCTGGTTTTTTATGGTTCCTTCTTTTTTTCCTTTATTTTTAAGTTAAAAGTGTTTAAGCTTAATAAAGTCATACTCATATAGGATTATAGATTTTCACTTTTATTGGTATTCAGTATGATGAACTTGTATGTTAAAATAACATGATGAGTGTACAATAAGTTGCTATCTGCAACACTATGGAGTGTGTGGTGCAAATTTTGTTTTGTTTTTTTATTATGTTATATGGACTAGGTTTTTTCTCATTTTTCATTATGGTGATAATTTTTGTTCTAATATTAACGTCATTGTTAAGGTTTATATCTTGACTATTGCAATAATAATGCACTGTGTTCTCTTGTTCTCAATAATAATAATAATAATAATTGTTAATTGCTCATATTAGACTTTGTTATATATAGATAAAGTCTTTTTTTATTTGCATGCAATATGTTTGATAAAATGCTTGTACTAGTTCATAAAATGCTTAATAAAATCCTCATTTACCAAGTATGTATATATCAAACTATTGCAGAGCATTATCTTTCCTTTCATAATTTTAATTCTTCAATTCTTCATATTTATTATATCTATTATTGCATTATTGCAGAGCATTATTGCAACCACTTGTATCCCAGAAATCATGATTTTTTGGTATTTGTTATATCTATTATATAAACAGTATTATAACTCTCTATTATATAAATGTGATCTGGCCTGGTAATCAGAAAACAACGTATGCAATTTAGTGTGCAAAATTCCGAAAGAGAATAGCAAATTCATCAGTTGTGTGGTTTCTTTTTAAACTTTTACAGTATATTTTATTACCAAAGGTGATATATATAACAGTACAGAAGGCAATTCATTCAAAGAAAAATGTTTTTTCTTTTATCAGTCTTCCTGATTTACCTCTTTCCAGATAATTCAGAACAATATCTTTTCTTTTTCCATAGGGACAATTTATCAATTCCATGATCATAATAATCCCTCTTAATTTGATCCATAGGGATAGTTTATCAATTCTATGTATTGAAAATTCAAATGAAAGATTATTAAATGTAATCATGTTATAGTATAAATAGTTGTTACTATTTACTGTTATATATATGTGGCTTTGTTTTTTTTATCAAATGTATTTGTTATAACTCTTTATAATATCTATTACTCTTTTTGTTATATATATTTGGCATTTGATAAATGTATATTTTTACCTATTTTTATCCCTTATATTTATCTTGTTGTATCATTTCAATTATTATAAAGTGTGCAACTAGCTAGTTTTGCTCTTAACTTCCTAATTGGCTCATTTGATGAAACTTTGCATAATTGTGTCTTTTTGGCACATATTTATGACCAAAGGAAATTAAGGTTGTGATTTGTGCATTTCTTGTTATATATGTGTGTTTATGTGTTTATATAATTATGTTGGTGTTATGTGTTTGTTAAGTGTTTATGTGATTGTATGTGTATTTATATGTTTGTATTCATAATTATATAAGTGTATATGTGTATTATTATGTAAAATGTTGTATATGTATGTTTATATGTTTGTACTATGTGAAAATGCACAATTCATACTGCAATTCTGGTTCTGATGCAGGTACCCTCGCTAGCGGATAAAGGCCTGTCGCTAACGAGTGATCAGTGGAAGACTGGTCACTAACGGCCACATGCTAGTCGCTAGCGACCATGCACCTGCAGAACGGGGACAATTTCAGCAAACTCGTCCAATCTCGACCACCACTCAACCACGGAAGTTTCTACCACTCCAGAACCTTAACCCAAGCGTGTGCGACCAAAATCCAAGTTCCAGACTCAAGAACCGCCGCCCGAAGAGCAAGATTGAACAATCTACGCCACTTTCAACCACCATCGGCGGCGGTAATCGGAGCAAACGGCAGAGACACCACCATCAAGGGTCAAGGTTCACTTCAGAGGCCCGTGACGGAGGTCGGAGAAGTGTCGCGCCACCACCGGACTGCCGCAGGAGCCACCAGCACAGATTCAACAATAGCAGCTCCCGAGACTGTCGCTAGCGGCCAACCTACAGCCGCTAGCGACTAGTGCTTACTCGCTAGCGACCGAGTCGCGCCAAGAACAGTGGATGGAGGCAGCTTTTCTATATATCTCAGCTCCCCATTCATTCATTCATTCATGCTTTCCTGAGGGTAGTTTAGAGAGAGGAGTTTTGACTTCTCTCTAGGTTAGGAATAATAATAGTAGCAAATAGTAAATAGTAAATAGTGATTGTAATAGTGTAATAGTAATTTATTTTTACCGCACTGTTTTTACCGCTTGTACTATTCATTTACTTTTTACTGTATAATTAATTTACCGCTTTCAATCTATTGTGCTTATTTATTTTCATGCAATGTTAGAGTAGTTAGCTAGTCTCGGTGTAGGATAGATTATCGGTTATGGTTCGTTAGTACTTGAGACTTTAGGTAGTATGTGATTCACCTAGTGTAGTTTCTCTATATAGCTCTGATTTTATATTGCCTAGTTTACTCGTACGGTTTAGTCGAGTGGTTGGCTAGGATAGCTGCGAGCATGCGTTTAAGTTCTCGGTTTAGAGGATTTTGATGCATGTCGAGGCTAGTTGGTTGATTAGGAATTGATCACCTGTTCTAGACGTTGGTTCCTAGTTGATTAGAGAGCGTTAGAGGTTAACTACCGATTTAGCAGTTAGGTATTGCATAGTGTCACACTAGATTGAGTCGCGAACTATTTTGTGAGCGAGTCACCTAGGTAGTCCCTTAGTGAGATTGGAGGTTTATTCAGTCTACATTGGGAGAGTACAGTCACACTACGAGTGCCACACACTAGGAGTTGAGCATAATACTAGGGTCGAGGATAGGAGAACCGTACCGATCATCTCATCCAACACCGGGGCAACTTAGTTATTTATATTTCCTACCTACTGTTCACATGCGCTTTTCCAACCCCCTTCTCATACAATCTGCTCATCCAATCACCTGTCCGCGCTTCCTCTGAGAGACGACCCGAGTTAGCTTCCTTATACTACGTATTGGGTTGCCGATTCGGTAAACTAATCCCCTTTTTTTCATTTTCCTTTTCTAAATTGTTTGGGTACCGGAGAAGTAGCGACGCTCCGGTCCTCGTCAGCATTGTTTTTTTTATTAGAAACTCATGTTACATAGACTCTGTAATCAACATTTTTAATTATTGGTTGTTTGTGATTTGATAGGAAAATATGGATCGTTCTCAACAAGTTAAGCTTGTTGTTGCATATTATTGGACTATGAAGGCAGCGATTTCGCAATCTAATCACTACAAAAAATGAGTTGATTTGTGGCGGTTTTTTTTTTAAGTTTTGTGGCGGTTTTCAACCCCCACAAAACACTTTGCTGGGGTTTCAAAAAACGCCACAGTTAGGTATGACGCAAATACCGATACTATAACAGTGGCGGTTTTTTTGTGGGGGTTTGAAACCCCCACAACTTAGTGACGATTAAGAAATTTTATAACCCCCATAATTTGTGGTGATTGAAAACCGCCACAAATAGTTTTTTTTTTCACTTTTTTCCCATTAATCATACTAGTAGTTAATTTTTAAATCCAAAAACATAATAAATTAATAATTAATTATACGAAGCATTGATGATGAGTAATTAATAAAAATATTCATACGAAATGTCATAACTTCATATTCATAACAAGGTTCATAACTTCAAATTCATAATAAAATTCAAGTTGCATTTCCATTATATAGCTACAAATTCATATGATTAAAAAAAGTCTAATAGTTGATAAACAACATAACACAAAATTCTCTCAATCATTCATGTTGCTACACCCCGATGAATCTTATATTGATGAAACTAATTATTCATGTATATATTATTAATTGCTCAATTAGCTAAGTTAATTGAGGAATAATATAAAACATTATTACCTTGACCGCTCGGTACCAAGTTAATAATTCATTATTTGTTTGTTCAACACCAAATAAGAAAATCAATAAAGTCAAAGCTATAATTGATTCATATTATAAAGTAAAAACAATAAAAATACTAGTATAGATCCTCCGAGTTTGTCTTTCAATATATTTCTAATCACTATATTATGAGCAACTAAACAATAACATGGACAAATTACCATTAATAAAAAATAGTGACTAAACAAAAAGTTAGTGACTAAAAAAATCAAGTTGGTTGACATTTTAGCCATCATCATGGACATTATTCCACCAGCAATCACCACACAAGGAACACATGCAACCAAAACTATAGAGATGAGTCTCCATCCTTTAGCAAAGGCAATCACAAAGCCGCTAATAAAAGTTGAAGCAAGTT
The DNA here is from genome assembly GCA_013621005.1 of Aeschynomene evenia. NCBI lineage: Eukaryota > Viridiplantae > Streptophyta > Magnoliopsida > Fabales > Fabaceae > Aeschynomene > Aeschynomene evenia. The sequence continues at coordinate 8,349 of RYYW01000135.1, read as the reverse complement.
GTATAAACTTCCCAACCTGCAATTAATCATCATTAATAATATAATGTTATAATATTAAGATGATGATAGAATAATGATGAATTATTAGGAGGAGATATATAAAACATTTTCTCCCATGACATCTTGAATGAGAATAGTGTCACCAGATATTCTATCAATGACCTCTCCGGTTGAAGTTTTAGTGTCAAAGAAAGCAATGTCCTGTTTCAATACAGTCTTTAAGTACAAGTCATGGATCCTTGCAGCTTGTTTTTCCCGTCAATATCCAACATGCTACCTCTGCATTCAAATATTATTCAATTACATTCATTCATTCATTGAAGATACACTAATGCGCTAGCTAAATGTAGTATCTATCTACCAAACAAATAATAGTAATAATAAATTAATAAAAAAAGAATGAGTAATAATGTATGATCTTTACGTAGAAATGATGTAACTTCAAACCAAATAACCAGGTAAACAAATAGTAATGCAACCTGAAACATACACACCACATTATTACTAATGGAATAATAATAATGGAAACATATATATATCATCAATTGCATTGCATCAAAATAGAAAAGAATGCTAAATTAAGAAAAATCCTACAAAAATAATTTAAAGAAAAAGAAAGAAAGAAAGAAGACAAGATAATTATAGATAGATAGAAACCTTGGAAACTTCCTTGATCATGTGAGAAGGATCATTGGAACCAAATGTATTGATGAACTTTCCCAGAATGATAGTCATGAAAGGCTGAGACAAGCCATTACCGATGGCAGAGAGAGTTACCTAAAAGCATAAGGTCTTATGGCCACAAAGTGTTATTTACATAACAAATTTTTGTGTATCTTTTTGTTTTTACTTTTGATTTTCTGTTCCTGGTTATTTCTGGTTGTTCCTGGTTGTAATTTTAGTCACTAGGATTACTTTTGATTTTCTGTTCCTGATTGTTCCCTCAACAGATAAAGCTATGTTGTAACACCTGTGATTCGGGACTTTATTGTTTTGTGTATTCTCAGTCGTCGGTGCGGATTTTGGTGCCCGGAGCTTAGAGCTATATGTATGTGTATTTTATATGTGGTGATATTTCATGAGGTGTTTTCTATGACTGGTATATGTATATGTGTACATGTGTAGTGCGCACACGCGTAACATGGTGCTAAGACTAATTATTTTATTTGATGGGGATGAATATTTGGATTGATTGGTGATTGATATTTAAAGTTGGAACAAACTATATGGTGATGCCTGAGATATAAATATATTGTTACGGGACCAAAGTGAGTAGTGTGTGTTTGGATTTAATTTAATGTCCTTACTCAGGGAAGAGACTGATATTTGGTTTATATATATATATATATATATAATAATGCGTGATATATCAAAAGAATGCAAGGGGTGCTTATGTGAGAATAAATAAAATTTGCATATATGTGTAAGGGAACATATTTTATGTCTCATGATTAAAATAAGTTGTATATATATATATATTTATTTATGTATATGGGTGCATAAATATATATATATATATATATATATATATATATATATATATGCATTTGTTTTATGTGACTAAATTTTGTGAATATTCTATAAGTTACTATAATAATAATTTAAGTTGCTGAGAAGCAAGGCAGACTTAATATTATTATTGTATGAGTTAGAGAACCCTTGAGAGGAGTAATGATCGTTATAAAAATTTTGTTGAGACCTTAATATTTAAAATTTAAATTCCCAAATTGGTGTTTGGAAAATATTTAGAAAATATTCTCACCAATATTGGAAAATTATGATTCTAAGGCTATTATTATTAAATTTCGCATTTTACGATTTTCAGGAAAAATCCTATTTATATATAAATAATGCGAAATTAATAATAATATGAAATAATTAATTTAGACTCACTGAGAGTCTCATAATATTAAGGAAATTTTCATAACGATCATATATCATTTTCTTATCTTAAATACTGAGTGTTTAGTGAGTTTTTGAGTAATCTGAGAGCGAGCCTGAGCTAGATCCTAAACACAACCGGAGCAACTTTTTAGGACCCTGAGTTCTGAAGTTGTAGTGTGTGTATGTGAGTGTGGATGATGGTTTTTGAGTGATTTGGATGAGTGGGTTTGGGTTTTGATGAGAAAATAGAGCAGAAACGCGATTTCTGCGTTTTCTGCAGAAATTGAGCAGTGGGGATCGATCCCCACCATTGGAGGATCGATCCCCAAGTGAAAATTTGCAGAATCTGGAAAAATTTAAGTGGGGATCGATCCCCACTATGAGAGGATCGATCCCCAGGCTGCAAAAATGTGTTTTCTGTAAAATTTTAAGGCAGGATCGATCCCAGACCCCTGAGGGTCGATCCCCTACACCTGAAAAGTATAATTTCACTTATTTTCACCCTATTTCAAGTACGAGTTTTCAAATAATGATAATGGGGTTAACATACTATTTTAAAGTGATGAAAATAAGTGTGTAGCAATGCTTTTAATCATGAAAAGAGAAATGGAGTTTATATATATATAAGTTGATGTGTAAAGAATTGTAAGTTAAGGAGTGACATGTGAGTTTTTGTGATATTTGATAAAGATAAGAATGAGATGAGGCTATGTGTACGATGAAAGTTTAACACTTTAGTTCGAAGCAAGAATATGGTATTCGGAGAACCCAAACCCGTTTATGTGAGTGTTAAGAAATTTGAATTGGCGAGTGTATGTGAATGGAGTCATATATGATGTCGAACTTGTTATGATAATAATGTACAAGCATGCTATGTAAACATGGGTGGTAGAACCCCTTAGTTGAGACCGAAGTAAATTGTGATATGCTCATGATGAAGTGATTGTGAATTTGCGTTTAAATTTGTGAACCATGCTTGATTTGTGAAACATAATTTAACTGTAAATTATGAATGATAAGCCACTTAGTTGTGAGCCTTTGGAAATGCATGCTATGATGTTGAGAATTTAATTATTAAGCTGAAATGTAGAGATTTGTACATGTTTTGTGTGGTTGTGTTGATTTGGAAGGTTGAAGTATTATATGGCTACTTAGGAGTTTGGGTGGATTCGAGTAGGCCTTTTCCAGCTACTTAGGAGTTTGGGTGTATTCGAGTATGCTGATGCCGGCTACTTGGGAGTTGGGTCTATTCGAGTACGCTGATGTCGGCTACTTGGGAGTTGGGTGTATTCGAGTATGCCGATGTGGCTATTTGGGAGGTGGGTGTATTCGAATATGCCATTAGAGGGTATCTGGGAGGTGGGTGTATTCGGATACGCCTCAAAGTTAATATGTTATTTGAATTACTCTCATGCATGCTTATTAATATGAATAATGTGAAAGCGTTGGCTTGTTGCATACTATGTATAATTGCTGTTGGAAGTTTGATGTGGTGATTACCACAAGTGCGAAACCGATTTTGGTCGGCTGTAAGGATATGTGAGAGGGGTGAGCAATTATTGTACATTGAGAGAACCGCGAGAACTTGGAAAGACTCATAGGTTCCCCCTCTAGAAACGGATCGTTAAGTTGTTTGTTCTAGTCAAAGTAAGCACTTGAGTTTTTGAGAAAATACAAGTCCCGTTTGATACAAGTATTACTTTGACTAGCTAGAATCGATAACATCGGGCACGTAGATCCGTGTGCTCAAGGTAACTCACTAAGACGACCTCGTCTTACGCTCTATTTTCTTGATGCTTCGATTCTAGATGGACCAGCCGCCGCAGCCCCCGCCGCGCCACGAGACCTATGATTTTGCTTGGTCTAGCTACATGCCGGCCACCGGTGCGGTGACTGTCGCGTCGACTATCTCCGGGGTACACTGCTTCTTCATCCCAGAGCTTCTGGCGAGGTACCATGCTCCCATTCCTGCCCCAGCTCCAGCCCCAGCTCCTGCTCCACCTCCAGTCCCAGCTCAGGCGTCTGTTTCTCCGCCACCACCTCCACCGCCTTCTCTGGTCTCGGAGTCGACAGAGTCGGACCCAGTGGAGGACGAGGGCTACTCGAGTGAGGATTCGGCGGACTTCTGGACGGACGTCGACTACATCATGGTAAAGTCTGAGGCGTCTTCTTCTGCCACAGGTTCGGATATGAGTGAGGATACCGGGAGCGCCAGCAGGTGAGGCGCTGATCGTGACCAACCTGACCGATGTGCAGCTGACCATTGACATCTTTTCTTTTGTTTATAAGTTATCTTCTATATGGAGCCTTTTTGTACCCCTGCGTGGGATTAACTCTTTTGGCATGTATATGTATCTAACGAACTACAGTTTTACCTGCGTCCTTTTGTATATCCTGACCAGGATTCCAGACTTATTTATTTTGATCATGCCAGCTCCATTCTTATTTCTGTATGTACTAAACAGGATCCTGATACACTCAAACCTTTATATTTTCCACTCTGACGCATATGTTATATATTAATATCATGGTCATTTGTTGCATGGGCCTTTATTATATTATTGGCATTTTCTATTGTTATTCTAGACGCTTATCCAGGTTATCTATTCATGCTACTAATCTGATTGGTCATGGCTTTGAGTCTCGATACCGATTTATTGTACACATGGGTTTGCGAAATTATATTTTACATATATACGTTTCAAAAAAAAAATGGGGTTTTTGGGTGTTATGTAACATTGCAAATTGTTAATCATGTCCATGGCATAGTTAATAAATTGGGATGTTACATTTTTGGTATTAGAGCAGTTCGGTCCAATTGACCCTGAGGACTGAGCTTGCTTCCTTCCCTTAGTCTGTCATTCTTTGAGCCCTGTTTTCCTTGAATCTATTTGTTGTGTGTGCCATTACTTCTCCAATGATCTGCATTGACATGAGCCTGATCAACTCATTGGCTGTGCAGGTATTGACTGAACGTGATGCCTCCATGACGACACCGGGATGCACCTGACCTCCAAGAGGCCATACAAGCGATGAGAGCCCAAGCCGAAGCGTCCGTGAGGATGGCGCAGGCTATGGAAGCGGGACGTGTACACCCGCGGGCAGGGAGCGAGGAATCCCGCCGTTACATGGAGTTCAAGCAGAGGACTCCCCCTGTTTTCCGCGGAGAGTTGGACCTGGACTTGACTGACGGATAGGTCCGAGGCATAGAGCGCATCTTTGAGGATATCACCCTGACCGAGGCGCAGAAGGTGAAGTTCGCCACCAGGGAGCTGAAGGACCAGGCCGAATCCTGGTGGGAGGCCGTGCGACCAGTGCTGCAGCCCGCAGGGGCTGAACTATCCTGGGAAGGATTCAAAGCAGCTTTGTACGAGAAGTACTTCCCCAGGACAGTGCGGGATGCGAAGGACAAAGAGTTCCTCGAGCTAGTGCAAGGGGATATGACGATTCTGGAGTACACGGCCAAGTTTGACCGGCTGTGTCGCTACTCCCACACCTACAAGCTGAACCCGGATGAGGAATGGAAGTGCATCCGGTACGAGCAAGGGCTGAGGCCAGATCTGAACGAGCGGATAGTGAACCGCAATCTCCGAACTTATGCTGAGCTCGTGAACATGTGCATAGCCCTAGAGCAGAGCTCCTAGCGGAGAGCAGAGGCTGAGAGAGAGGCGGGGAAAAAGAGGAGGTTCGACGAGGCGGGTCCGAGCCAGATACAGAGGGCCCTGCCTCCCGTTCAGTACGGTGGGCACCCTCAGAGGCGCCACCCTCGTTTCCACCACCGCCAAGGGAGGCCCGGAGTGCCAGCACCGCAGAGGCAGCCCCAGTTCCGCCCTCAACCGCTCCAACAGCATTTCCCTCCGCAGCAGAGGCAGCAACAACAGAACAAGAGGCCGCCTCCCCCGCCGAGACCTAATGCGGCTAGGCGACCCCAACATGCTCGCCCTGCTGAGCCTGCAGCGAGGCCTCAAGCACCAGTTATGCAGCTACCTGACCGTTGTGGTCGATGCGGCTTAAGGCATCATGGAGACTGCCCAACTTGTTTCGCATGCGGCCAGAGGGGACACTATGCAAGGGCTTGCCCCCAGGGAAGAAACCAGCAACAGCCGCGTCAAGCTCGTGTGTTTGCGGTCACGGCAGAACAGGCCCGGGCAGCGGGAGAGCTGATCCATGGTGAGTGTAGGTTGTCCGGAAGTGTTTTATTTGTTTTATATGATTCTGGCGCATCACATTCTTTTATATCTAATACATGCGTTGAGAGACTTAAGTTGCTAGTTACCACCCTACCATATACTTTGCATGTATCTACCCCGACATCTTCACATGTTAATACTTCATCATGCATTTTTGGGTGCACTTTTGTTTTGTTAGGGAGAACCTTTAAGGCTGATTTGATATGCATACCCCTAACTAGGCTAGACATTATCCTAGGGATGGATTGACTGAGATTGAATCGGGTTATGCTAGTTTGTTATTCTAGAACTGTCCTTTTCCCCGATGACCTAGAGAAACTTGAACAAAATAGAATCCATAACTTGGAAGGTTTCTCTAGTTCCCAAACGTCCCTATACAGTTGTAGAGTGGACACCCAGGAATTCGCCATGTTCGCCTCAGCTACAGTTGGTAAAGAACAGAGAATTGAGGACATTCGAGTGGTTTGCGACTTTCCGGGGGTGTTTCCCGAAGAGATACCGGAGTTTCCGCCGGAACGTGAAGTGGAGTTCTCGATCGACTTAGTCCCCGGCGCGGGACCGATCTCCATCGCCCCGTATCGGATGGCCCCAGCCGAGCTTAAGGAACTAAAGGCACAGTTGGAGGAATTGCTAGAGAAACGATTCATACGCCCAAGCGCATCGCCATGGGGAGCACCTGTGCTGTTTGTGAGAAAGAAGGACGGAACGATGAGGCTTTGCATAGACTACCGGCAGTTAAACAAGGTCACTATCAAGAACAAGTATCCTTTGCCACGGACCGACGACCTCATGGACCAATTGCGGGGAGCAACCGTGTTTTCAAAGATAGATCTACGGTCCGGATACCATCAGATCCGAGTTCGGGAAGCCGACATCCCGAAGACAGCCTTTAGATCGCGGTATGGGCATTTTGAGTTCACAGTGATGTCTTTTGGACTCACAAATGCGCCTGCTGTTTTATGGATTATATGAACCGGGTGTTCAGGGAATACCTAGATCGGTTTGTGGTGGTCTTCATCGACGACATTCTGGTCTACTCAAAGTCGGAGGAGGAACATGCCGAGCATTTGAAGACGGTTCTGAGCGTTTTGGCCGATCGGAGACTGTATGCCAAACTCTCTAAGTGTGAGTTTTGGCTTAGAGAGGTTCAATTCTTGGGACATGTGGTATCTCAAGAAGGCATAACCGTGGACCCAGCAAAGATAAGAGCAGTGATAGAGTGGGAGCGACCGACCACGGCAACTGAGATCCGAAGTTTCTTAGGACTCGCGGGGTACTACCGAAGATTCATCCAAGGGTTTTCTCAGATTTCAGCCCCGATGACAAAGCTTACCAAGAAGAATGCTCCGTTCGTGTGGAATGAAGCTTGCGAGAAAAGTTTTCAGGAACTGAAGAAGAGATTGACTTCAACCTCGCTATTGACGCTTCCGGATCCCGAGCAACCATTCGAAGTGTACTGTGATGCTTCCGGACGAGGGTTAGGTTTCGTTTTGATGCAGCAAGGTAGACCGGTAGCCTACGGATCACGGAAACTTCGACCGCATGAGCTGAACTATCCGACGCACGATTTGGAGTTAGCCGCCGTTGTATCAGCACTGAAGATGTGGAGACACCATCTTTTCGGAACCAAGTTTGAAGTGTTCTCAGATCACAAGAGTCTCAAGTACCTGTTTGACCAAAAGGAGCTCAACATGAGGCAACACCGCTGGATGGAGTTCCTTAAGGACTTCGATTTCACGCTTCACTACCACCCTGGAAAAGCTAACATGGTGGCCGACGCGTTAAGTCGAAAGGCATTGCATGCGGCTTGGATGATGGTGAAAGAATTGGAGCTAGTGCAGCAACTGGAGGGCATGGACCTCAACATGGACCTGACACCGAAAAGCATAAAGTTTCATCATTTGGTCATCACCAGCGAATTCAAGCAACGAATCGAACAAGCCCAGAAGGAACAACAAGACCGGGAATTTCAAGATATGCTCGAAGCAGCGCGACAAGGCAAGATACATGGGTTTGAGCAGGGATCAGACGACCTTTGGAGATTCAATGGACGGATTTGCGTGCCTAAGGGCCATTTGCGTGAGGACATACTCCAGGAGTCACACCGGAGCCAGTTCACTATCCACCCAGGGATGACGAAGATGTATAATGACCTGAAGGAGCGATTTTGGTGGCCTGGATTGAAGAAGGATGTGGCACAATTCGTGAGTAGATGCTTGACTTGCCAGAAGATCAAGGCCGAACACCAGAAGCCAGCCGGAGTTCTGAACCCCCT
>RYYW01000134.1:126827-143242 GCA_013621005.1 Aeschynomene evenia | reverse complement strand
TTTAGATAAACAAAGGATGATGTAATGAGCCTTTTTTGGTCCTAATTGAGTGTATTGAGCTTCATTTGTCTTACTTTGGTCAATGGCTCCATTTTAGTCCTAGGATGTTGTAGATAACCAAAGGATGATGTAATGAGCCTTTTTGGTCCTAATTGAGTGTATTGAGCTTCATTTCGTCTTACTTTGGTCAATGGCTCCATTTTAGTCACTAGGAAGTTTAGATAAACAAAGGATGATGTAATGAGCCTATTTTGGTGCTAATTGAGTGTATTTGAGCTTCATTTGGTCTTACTTGGTCAATGGCTCCATTTTAGTCACTAGGAAGGTTTAGATAAACAAAGGATGATGTAATGAGCCTATTTTGGTCCTAATTGAGTGTATTGAGCTTCATTGGTCTTACTTTGGTCAATGGCTCCATTTTAGTCACTAGGATGTTTAGATAACAAAGGATGATGTAATGAGCCTTTTTGGTCCTAATTGAGTGTATTGAGCTTCATTTGGTCTTACTTTTGGTCAATGGCTCCATTTTAGTCACTAGGAAGGTTTAGATAAACAAAGGATGATGTAATGAGCTATTTTTGTCCTAATTGAGTGTATTGAGCTTCATTTGTCTTACTTTGGTCAATGGCTCCATTTTAGTCACTAGGATGTTGTAGATAACCAAAGGATGATGTAATGAGCCTATTTTGGTCCTAATTGAGTGTATTGAGCTTCATTTGGTCTTACTTTGGTCAATGGCTCCATTTTAGTCACTAGGATTTGTAGATAACCAAAGGATGATGTAATGAGCCTATTTTGGTCCTAATTGAGTGTATTGAGCTTCATTTGGTCTTACTTTGGTCAATGGCTCCATTTTAGTCACTAGGATGTTGTAGATAACCAAAGGATGATGTAATGAGCCTATTTTGGTCCTAATTGAGTGTATTGAGCTTCATTTGGTCTTACTTTGGTCAATGGCTCCATTTTAGTCACTAGGAAGGTTTAGATAAACAAGGATGATGTAATGAGCCTATTTTGGTCCTAATTGAGTGTATTGAGTTCATTTGGTCTTACTTTGGTCAATGCTCCATTTAGTCACTAGGATGTTGTAGATAACCAAAGGATGATGTAATGAGCCTATTTTGGTCCTAATTGAGTGTATTGAGCTTCATTTGGTCTTACTTTGGTCAATGGCTCCATTTTAGTCACTAGGAGTTGTAGATAACCAAAGGATGATGTAATGAGCCTATTTTGGTCCTAATTGAGTGTATTGAGCTTCATTTGTCTTACTTTGGTCAATGGCTCCATTTTAGTCACTAGGAAGGTATAACCAAAGGATGATGTAATGAGCCTATTTTGGTCCTAATTGAGTGTATTGAGCTTCATTTCGTCTTACTTTGGTCAATGGCTCCATTTTAGTCACTAGGAATGTTTAGATAACCAAAGGATGATGTAATGAGCCTATTTTGGTCCTAATTGAGTGTATTGAGCTTCATTTGGTCTTACTTTGGTCAATGCTCCATTTTAGTCACTAGGATGTTGTAGATAACCAAAGGATGATGTAATATTTTGGTCCTAATTAAGTGTATTGAGCTTCATTTGGTTACTTTGGTCAATGGCTCCATTTTAGTCACTAGGAAGGTTTAGATAAAACAAATGATGTAATGTGCCTATTTTGGTCCTAACTGAGTGTATTGAGATTCATTTGGTCTTACTTTGGTCAATGCCTCCATTTTAGTCACTAGGATGTTGTAGATAACCAAAGGATGATGTAATGAGCCTATTTGGTCCTAATTGAGTGTATTGAGCTTCATTTGGTCTTACTTTGGTAATGGCTCCATTTTAGTCACTAGAATGTTGATAACAAAGATGATGTAATGAGCCTATTTTGGTCCTAATTGAGTGTATTGAGCTTCATTTGGTCTTACTTTGGTCAATGCTCCATTTTAGTCACTAGGATGTTGTAGATAACCAAAGGATGATGTAATGAGCTATTTGGTCCTAATTAAGTGTATTGAGCTTCATTTGGTCTTACTTTGGTCATGGCTCCATTTTAGTCACTAGGAAGGTTTAGATAAACAAAATGATGTAATGTGCCTATTTTGGTCCTAATTGAGTGTATTGAGATTCATTTGGTCTTACTTTGGTCAATGCTCCATTTTAGTCACTAGGATGTTGTAGATAACAAAGGATGATGTAATGAGCCTATTTTGGTCCTAATTGAGTGTATTGAGCTTCATTTGGTCTTACTTTGGTAAATGGCTCCATTTTAGTCACTAGGATGTTGTAGATAACCAAAGGATGATGTAATGAGCCTATTTTGGTCCTAATTGAGTATTGAGCTTCATTTGGTCTTACTTTGGTCAATGGCTCCATTTTAGTCACTAGGATGTTGTAGATAACCAAAGGATGATGTAATGAGCCTATTTGGTCCTAATTGAGTGTATTGAGCTTCATTTGGTCTTACTTTGGTCAATGGCTCCATTTTAGTCACTAGGAAGTTGTAGATAACCAAAGGATGATGTAATGAGCTATTTTGGTCCTAATTGAGTGTATTGAGCTTCATTTCGTCTTACTTTGGTCAATGGCTCCATTTTAGTCACTGGAATGTTGTAGATAACCAAAGGATGATGTAATGAGCCTATTTTGGTCCTAATTGAGTGTATTGAGCTTCATTTGGTCTTACTTTGGTCAAGCTCCATTTTAGTCACTAGGATGTTGTAGATAACCAAAGGATGATGTAATGAGCTATTTTGGTCCTAATTGAGTGTATTGAGCTTCATTTGGTCTTACTTTGGTCATGGCTCCATTTTAGTCACTAGGAAGGTTTAGAAACAAAATGATGTAATGGCCTATTTTGGTCCTAATTGAGTGTATTGAGCTTCATTTGGTCTTACTTTGGTCAATGGCTCCATTTTAGTCACTAGGATGATGTAATGAGCCTATTTTGGTCCTAATTGAGTGTATTGAGCTTCATTTCGTCTTACTTTGGTCAATGGCTCCATTTTAGTCACTAGGAAGGTTTAGATAAACAAAGGATGATGTAATGAGCCTATTTTGGTCTAATTGAGTGTATTGAGCTTCATTTGGTCTTACTTGGTCAATGGCTCCATTTTAGTCACTAGGAAGGTTTAGATAAACAAAGGATTATGTAATGAGCCTATTTTGTCCTAATTGAGTGTATTGAGCTTCATTTGGTCTTACTTTGGTCAATGGCTCCATTTTAGTCACTAGGATGTTGTAGATAACCAAAGGATGATGTAATGAGCCTATTTTGGTCCTAATTGAGTGTATTGAGCTTCATTTGGTCTTACTTTGGTCAATGCCTCCATTTTAGTCACTAGGATGTTGTAGATAACCAAAGGATGATGTAATGAGCCTATTTTGGACCTAATTGAGTGTATTGAGCTTCATTTGGTCATACTCTGGTCAATGGCTCCATTTTAGTCACTAGGAAGGTTTAGATAAACAAAGGATGATGTAATGAGCCTATTTTGGTCCTAATTGAGTGTATTGAGCTTCATTTGGTCTTACTTTTGTCAATGGCTCCATTTTAGTCCCTAGGATGTTAAAGATAACCAAAGGATGATGTAATTGAAAGTGTATGTGTGCACGAGAAGGGGGGGGTTGAATCGTGCAAGTTTTAAAAATTATCTTTTAAAACTTTTACTTAGAAAGCTGTTTTTACTCAGAAGGTGGATTTAAGAGCTTGCAACGGTAATAGCTTTCTGAGAAGATTAAGTTTCTGAGAACTTAGTCTTTCTAAGAAAGTTCCTATCTGAGTGGTCTTAAGAGAATGACTTTGAGTTATAATCTTTTAAACGCTTTCTGATTTTAATCAGTAATGTTTTCACAATACCTCTTAATTAAAACCGTGGTTGAGTTTTTCTCAAAGCTTTATGCAATTAAAGAGTAAGAGAGAAAAGCTTAACACAAAGAGTTTTATACTGGTTCGGTTATAACCAACCTACTCCAGTCCTCAACCTTCAGTTGAGAGTTCTTAGATATTCTTCTTAATGTGCCTTCTCAGACAACACTGCCTTTACCAAGTAAAGGACTTCCACCACTTCATAACCCGAAGTGGATTTCCTTGCCTCACACTAGAGGACTTCTTTGCCTTAAATACTTAAGGACTTCCTTGCCTCACAACAGAGGACTTCCTTGCCTTAAACACTTAAGGACTTTGAACTTTGCCTCAAACACCAGAGGACTTAAACTTTCCTTCACACAAAGAAGGACTTAGCGTTTTTCGAAGGTTTGATTTGATCGAAAATAACTACCAAGACTAAGTTACAAACCTAGTTTTACACTTAGTAGACTTCTAGAATTAACTTACAAATGTAAGAATTTACACCAATTCAGAACTAGAAGATTTTGCAAAGTTAGAGAAACAATTTCGTAAAAATTGTCTTTCTGAGAAAGTTCTAAGTTTTCGCAAATGATTTTCAATTCAACAGAGTTTTGGCACGTTTTATCAAGATTTTTATCGCAAGAGTTTCGTCACATTGCTCTGGAATTGAACTCATATATATAGGCATCAAAGAGCCGCGAAATTAGAAGCTTTCACTTTGCTTATGTGGCTGTGTCTTTTTCAGAACGGCTCCCTGCTACAGTCAGCGTAAAATGAGGAACTTTTCAGAACTGCACAGTGCGCGTGTTCCCACTTTCTTGGCTAGTTGTAGCGAGCTTTCTGAGACTGTTTGCACTTCCTTGAGTCCAGACACTTGGTTGCTTCTGAGTCCAACCTTCTAAGAGTTGTACGGACTTCTGAGGCGAACCTTGTGAGGGAAGACCCTTCTGAGAACTACTAGTCGCAAGGTCTTCTGAGACCTTTCTGAGGCGACAGTGTTCTTTCCTTAGAAACATGTTTTTCACCTTCAGCGCTTCTGAGACATCCTTTCTAATATCTTTGGCGCTATGATTTTGTCAATTGGTTTCAAGGCTACTTGATGTTTTGTCTTGATCTTTGCTCATGGCATTGCAATAATTTAAAGCTTTCTGAGACACTCAGCGCACATATTAGCAAAACCTTAAGTAAAATTTTAAACTTATGGCTTACCTTGTTATCATTAAAACTTTCATAACTCTAAGAGAATTATGCTTAATTCTCTCAAAAGGGTTCTGGAGCTTACAGTAATGAGCCTATTTTGGTGCTAATTGAGTGTATTGAGCTTCATTTCGTCTTACTTTGGTCAATGGCTCCATTTTAGTCACTAGGAAGGTTTAGATAAACAAAGGATGATGTAATGAGCCTATTTTGGTGCTAATTGAGTGTATTGAGCTTCATTTCGTCTTACTCTGGTCAATGGCTCCATTTTAGTCACTAGGAAGGTTTAGATAAACAAAGGATGATGTAATGAGCCTATTTTGGTCCTAATTGAGTGTATTGAGCTTCATTTGGTCTTACTTTGGACAATGGCTCCATTTTAGTCCCTAGGATGTTGTAGATAACCAAAGGATGATGTAATGAGCCTATTTTGATCCTAATTGAGTGTATTGAGCTTCATTTGGTCTTACTTTGGTCAATGGCTCCATTTTAGTCACTAGGAAAGTTTAGATAAACAAAGGATGATGTAATGAGCCTATTTTGGTCCTAATTGAGTGTATTGAGCTTCATTTGGACTTACTTTGGTCAATGGGTCCATTTTAGTCACTAGGAAGGTTTAGATAAACAGAGGATGATGTAATGAGCCTATTTTGGTCCTAATTGAGTGTATTGAGCTTCATTTCATCTTACTTTGGTCAATGGCTCCATTTTAGTCACTAGGATGTTGTAGATAACCAAAGGATGATGTAATGAGCCTATTTTGGTCCTAATTGAGTGTATTGAGCTTCATTTGCTCTTACTTTGGTCAATGGCTCCATTTTAGTCACTAGGATGTTGTAGATAACCAAAGGATGATGTAATGAGCCTATTTTTGTCCTAATTGAGTGTATTGAGCTTCATTTCGTCTTACTTTGGTCAATGGCTCCATTTTAGTCACTAGGATATTGTAGATAACCAAAGGATGATGTGATGAGCCTATTTTGGTCCTAATTGAGTGTATTGAGCTTCATTTGGTCATACTTTGATCAATGGCTCCATTTTAGTCACTAGGAAAGTCTAGATAAACAAAGGATGACGTAATGAGCCTATTTTGGTCCTAATTGAGTGTATTGAGCTTCATTTGGTCTTACTTTGGTCAATGGCTCAATTTTAGTCACTAGGATGTTGTAGATAACCAAAGGATGATGTAATGAGCCTATTTTGGTCCTAATTGAGTGTATTGAGCTTCATTTCGTCTTACTTTGGTCAATGGCTCCATTTTAGTCACTAGGAAAGTTTAGATAAACAAAGGATGATGTAATTAGCCTATTTTGGTGCTAATTGAGTGTATTGAGCTTCATTTGGTCTTACTCTGGTCAATGGCTCCGTTTTAGTCACTAGGAAGGTTTAGATAAACAAAGGATGATGTAATGAGCCTATTTTGGTCCTAATTGAGTGTATTGAGCTTCATTTGGTCTTACTTTGGTCAATGGCTCCATTTTAGTCCCTAGGATGTTGTAGATAACCAAAGGATGATGTAATGAGCCTATTTTGGTCCTAATTGAGTGTATTGAGCTTCATTTCGTCTTACTTTGGACAATGGCTCCATTTTAGTCACTAGGAAGGTTTAGATAAACAAAGGATGATGTAATGAGCCTATTTTGGTGCTATTTGAGTGTATTTATTCACTTACTGGTCAATGGCTCCATTTTAGTCACTAGGAAGGTTGAGATAAACAAAGGATGATGTAATGAGCCTATTTTGGTCCTACTTGAGTGTATTGAGCTTCATTGGTCTTACTTTGGTCAATGGCTCCATTTTAGTCACTAGGAAGGTTTAGATAAACATAGGATGATGTACTGTGCCTATTTTGGTCCTAATCGAGTGTATTGAGCTTCATTTGGTCTTACTTTGGTCAATGGGCCCATTTTAGTCACTAGGAAGGTTTAGATAAACAAAGGATGATGTAATTAGCCTATTTTTGTCCTAATTGAGTGTATTGAGCTTCATCTGGTCTTACTTTGGTCAATGGCTCCATTTTAGTCACTAGGATGTTGTAGATAACCAAAGGATGATGTAATGAGCCTATTTTGGTCCTAATTGAGTGTATTGAGCTTCATTTGGTCTTACTTTGGTCAATGCCTCCATTTTAGTCACTAGGATGTTGTAGATAACCAAAGGATGATGTAATGAGCCTATTTTGGTCCTAATTGAGTGTATTGAGCTTAATTTGGTCTTACTTTGGTCAATGGCTCCATTTTAGTCACTAGGATGTTGTAGATAACCAAAGGATGATGTAATGTGCTTATTTTGGTCCTAATTAAGTGTATTGAGCTTCATTTGGTCTTACTTTGGTCATTGGCTACATTTTAGTCACTAGGAAGGTTTAGATAAACAAACCATGATGTAATGTGCTTATTTTGGTCCTAACTGAGTGTATTGAGATTCATTTGGTCTTACTTTGGTCAATGCCTCCATTTTAGTCACTAGGATGTTGTAGATAACCAAAGGATGATGTAATGAGCCTATTTTGGTCCTAATTGAGTGTATTGAGCTGGTCTTACTTTGGTAAATGGCTCCATTTTAGTCACTAGGATGTTGTAGATAACCAAAGGATGATGTAATGAGCCTATTTTGGTCCTAATTGAGTGTATTGAGCTTCATTTGGTCTTACTTTGGTCAATGGCTCCATTTTAGTCACTAGGAAGTTGTAGATAACCAAAGGATGATGTAATGAGCTTATTTTGGTCCTAATTGAGTGTATTGAGCTTCATTTCGTCTTACTTTGGTCAATGGCTCCATTTTAGTCACTGGAATGTTGTAGATAACCAAAGGATGATGTAATGAGCCTATTTTGGTCCTAATTGAGTGTATTGAGCTTCATTTGGTCTTACTTTGGTCAATGCCTCCATTTTAGTCACTAGGATGTTGTAGATAACCAAAGGATGATGTAATGTGCTTATTTTGGTCCTAATTAAGTGTATTGAGCTTCATTTGGTCTTACTTTGGTCATTGGCTACATTTTAGTCACTAGGAAGGTTTAGATAAACAAACCATGATGTAATGTGCCTATTTTGGTCCTAACTGAGTGTATTGAGATTCATTTGGTCTTACTTTGGTCAATGCTCCATTTTAGTCACTAGGATGTTGTAGATAACCAAAGGATGATGTAATGTGAATTGAGTGTATTGAGCTTCCTTACTTTGGTATGGCTCCATAGTCACCAAAGGATGATGTAATGAGCTATTTTGGTCCTAATTGAGTGTATTGAGCTTCATTTGGTCTTACTTTGGTCAATGGTCACTCCATGATGTAATGAGGTCCTACTTCATTTGGTCTTACTTTGGTCATTGGCTACATTTTAGTCACTAGGAACAAACATGATGCCTATTTTGGTCCTAATTGAGTGTATTGAGCTTCATTTGGTCTTACTTTGGTCAATGGCTCCATTTTAGTCACTAGGATGTTGTAGATAACCAAAGGATGATGTAATGAGCATATTTTGGTCCTAATTGAGTGTATTGATCTTCATTTGGTCTTACTTTGGTAAATGGCTCCAAGTGTCCAAAGGATGATGTAATGAGCCTATTTTGGTCCTAATTGAGTGTATTGAGCTTCATTTGGTCTTACTTTGGTAGGCTCCATTTTAGGGATGTTGTAGATAACCAAAGGATGATGTAATGAGCCTATTTTGGTCCTAATTGAGTGTATTGAGCTTCATTTGGTCTTACTTTGGTCAATGGCTCCATTTTAGTCACTAGGAAGTTGTAGATAACCAAAGGATGATGTAATGAGCCCTAATTGAGTGTATTGGTCTTACTAATGGCTATTTTAGTCACTGTGTAGATAACCAAAGGATGATGCCTATTTTGGTCCTAATTGAGTGTATTGAGCTTCATTTGGTCTTACTTTGGTCAATGCTCCATTTTAGTCACTAGGATGTTGTAGATAACCAAAGGATGATGTAATGTGCTTATTTTGGTCCTAATTTGTATTGAGCTTCATTTGGTCTTACTTTGGTCATTGGCTAGTCACTAGGAAGGTTTAGATTGATGTAATGTGCCTATTTTGGTCCTAACCAAAATGGCTCCATTTTAGTCACCCTCCTAATTGAGTGTATTGAGCTTCATTTGGTCTGACACTTTTAGGTCCTAATTGAGTGTATTGAGCTTCATTTGGTCTTATTTCAATGGCTCCAGTCACTAGGAAGGTTTAGATAAACAAAGGATGTAATGAGCCTATTTTGTCCTAATTGAGTGTATTGAGCTTCATTGGTCTTACTTTGGTCAATGGCTCCATTTTAGTCACTAGGATGTTGTAGATAACCAAAGGATGATGTAATGAGCCTATTTTGGTCCTAATTGAGTGTATTGAGCTTCATTTGGTCTTACTTTGGTCAATGCCTCCATTTTAGTCACTAGGATGTTGTAGATAACCAAAGGATGATGTAATGAGCCTATTTTGGACCTAATTGAGTGTATTGAGCTTCATTTGGTCTACTTTGGTCAATGGCTCCATTTTAGTCACTAGGAAAGTTTAGATAAACAAAGGATGATGTAATGAGCCTATTTTGGTCCTAATTGAGTGTATTGAGCTTCATTTGGTCTTACTTTGGTCAATGGCTCCGTTTTAGTCACTAGGATGATGTAATGAGCCTATTTTGGTCCTAATTGAGTGTATTGAGCTTCATTTCGTCTTACATTGGTCAATGGCTCCATTTTAGTCACTAGGAAGGTTTAGATAAACAAAGGATGATGTAATGAGCCTATTTTGGTGCTAATTGAGTGTATTGAGCTTCATTTGGTCTTATTGGTCAATGGCTCCATTTTAGTCACTAGGAAGGTTTAGATAAACAAAGGATGATGTAATGAGCCTATTTTGGTCTTAATTGAGTGTATTGAGCTTCATTTGGTCTTACTTTGGTCAATGGCTCCATTTTAGTCACTAGGAAAGTTTAGATAAACAAAGGATGATGTAATGAGCTATTTTGGTCCTAATTGAGTGTATTGAGCTTCATTTGGTCTTACTTTGGTCAATGGCTCCATTTTAGTCACTAGGAAGGTTTAGATAAACAAAGGATGATGTAATGAGCCTATTTTGGTGCTAATTGAGTGTATTGAGCTTTATTTGGTCTTACTTGGTCAATGGCTCCATTTTAGTCAGTAGGAAGGTTTAGATAACCAAAGGATGATGTAATGAGCCTATTTTGGTCCTAATTGAGTGTATTGAGCTTCATTTGGTCTTACTTTGGTCAATGGCTCCATTTTAGTCACTAGGATGTTGTAGATAACCAAAGGATGATGTAATGAGCCTATTTTGGTCCTAATTGAGTGTATTGAGCTTCATTTGGTCTTACTTTGGTCAATGCCTCCATTTTAGTCACTAGGATGTTGTAGATAACCAAAGGATGATGTAATGTGCTTATTTTGGTCCTAATTAAGTGTATTGAGCTTCATTTGGTCTTACTTTGGTCATTGGCTCCATTTTAGTCACTAGGAAGGTTTAGATAAACAAACCATGATGTAATGTGCCTATTTTGGTCCTAACTGAGTGTATTGAGATTCATTTGGTCTTACTTTGGTCAATGCCTCCATTTTAGTCACTAGGATGTTGTAGATAACCAAAGGATGATGTAATGAGCCTATTTTGGTCCTAATTGAGTGTATTGAGCTTCATTTGGTCTTACTTGGTAAATGGCTCCATTTTAGTCACTAGGATGTTGTAGATAACCAAAGGATGATGTAATGAGCCTATTTTGGTCCTAATTGAGTGTATTGAGCTTCATTTGGTCTTACTTTGGTCAATGGCTCCATTTTAGTCACTAGGATGTTGTAGATAACCAAAGGATGATGTAATGAGCTATTTTGGTCCTAATTGAGTGTATTGAGCTTCATTTGTCTTACTTTGGTCAATGGCTCCATTTTAGTCACTAGAAGACCAAAGGATGATGTAATGAGCCTATTTTGGTCCTAATTGAGTGTATTGAGCTTCATTTGGTCTACTTTGGTCAATGGCTCCATTTTAGTCACTAGGAAAGTTTAGATAAACAAAGGATGATGTAATGAGCCTATTTTGGTCCTAATTGAGTGTATTGAGCTTCATTTGGTCTTACTTTGGTCAATGGCTCCATTTTAGTCACTAGGATGATGTAATGAGCCTATTTTGGTCCTAATTGAGTGTATTGAGCTTCATTTGTCTTACTTTGGTCAATGGCTCCATTTTAGTCACTAGGAAGGTTTAGATAAACAAAGGATGATGAAATGAGCCTATTTTGGTCTAATTGAGTGTATTGAGCTTCATTTGGTCTTACTCTGGTCAATGGCTCCATTTTAGTCACTCGGAAGGTTTAGATAAACAAAGGATTATGTAATGAGCCTATTTTGGTCCTAATTGAGTGTATTGAGCTTCATTTGGTCTTACTTTGGTCAATGGCTCCATTTTAGTCACTAGGATGTTGTAGATAACCAAAGGATGATGTAATGAGCCTATTTTGGTCCTAATTGAGTGTATTGAGCTTCATTTGGTCTTACTTTGGTCAATGCTCCATTTTAGTCACTAGGATGTTGTAGATAACCAAAGGATGATGTAATGAGCCTATTTTGGTCCTAATTGAGTGTTTTGAGCTTACTTACTTGGTCAATGGCTCCATTTTAGTCACTAGGAAGTTTAGATAAACAAAGGATGATGTAATGAGCCTATTTTGGTCCTAATTGAGTGTATTGAGCTTCATTTGGTCTTACTTTGGTCAATGGCTCCATTTTAGTCACTAGGAAGGTTTAGATAAACAAAGGATGATGTAATGAGCCTATTTTGGTCCTAATTGAGTGTATTGAGATTCATTTGGTCTTACTTTGGTCAATGCCTCCATTTTAGTCACTAGGATGTTGTAGATAACCAAAGGATGATGTAATGAGCCTATTTTGGTCCTAATTGAGTGTTTTGAGCTTAATTTGGTCTTACCTTGGTCAATGGCTCCATTTTAGTCACTAGGAAAGTTTAGATAAACAAAGGATGATGTAATGAGCCTATTTTGGTCCTAATTGAGTGTATTGAGCTTCATTTGGTCTTACTTTGGTCAATGGCTCCATTTTAGTCACTAGGAAGGTTTAGATAAACAAAGGATGATGTAATGAGCCTATTTTGGTCCTAATTGAGTGTATTGAGATTCATTTGGTCTTACTTTGGTCAATGCTCCATTTTAGTCACTAGGATGTTGTAGATAACCAAAGGATGATGTAATGAGCCTATTTTGGTCCTAATTGAGTGTATTGAGCTTCATTTGGTCTTACTTTGGTAAATGGCTCCATTTTAGTCACTAGGATGTTGTAGATAACCAAAGGATGATGTAATGAGCCTATTTTGGTCCTAATTGAGTGTATTGAGCTTCATTTGGTCTTACTTTGGTCAATGGCTCCTTTTTAGTCACTAGGATGTTGTAGATAACCAAAGGATGATGTAATGAGCCTATTTTGGTCCTAATTGAGTGTATTGAGCTTCATTTCGTCTTACTTTGGTCAATGGCTCCATTTTAGTCACTAGAATGTTGTAGATAACCAAAGGATGATGTAATGAGCCTATTTTGGTCCTAATTGAGTGTATTGAGCTTCATTTGGTCATACTTTGGTCAATGGCTCCATTTTAGTCACTAGGAAAGTTTAGATAAACAAAGGATGATGTAATGAGCCTATTTTGGTCCTAATTGAAAGTGTATGTGTGCACGAGAAGGGGGGGGGGTTGAATCGTGCAAGTTTTGAAAATTACCTTTTAAAACTTTTACTTAGAAAGCTGTTTTTACTCAGAAGGTGGATTTAAGAGCTTGCAGCGGAAATAGCTTTCTGAGAAGATTAAGTTTCTGAGAACTTAGTCTTTCTAAGAAAGTTCCTATCTGAGTAGTCTTAAGAAAATGACGTTGAGTTATGATCTTTTAAACGCTTTCTGATTTTAATCGGTAATGTTTTCACAAGATCTCTTAGTTAAAACCGTGGTTGAGTTTTTTCTCAAAGCTTTATGCAATTAAAGAGTAAGAGAGAAAAGCTTAACACAAAGAGTTTTATACTGGTTCGGTTATAACCAACCTACTCCAGTCCTCAACCTTCAGTTGAGAGTTCTTAGATATTCTTCTTAATGTGCCTTCTCAGACAACACTGCCTTTACCACGTAAAGGACTTCCACCAATTCACAACCTGAAGTGGATTTCTTTGCCTCACACTAGAGGACTTCCTTGCCTCACACTAGAGGACTTCCTTGCCTTAAACAATTAAGGACTTTGAACTTTGCCTCAAACACTAGAGGACTTAAAACTGCCTTCACACAAAGAAGGACTTAGCGTTTTTCGAAGGTTTGTTTTGATCGAAAACAACTACCAAGACTAAGTTACAAACCTAGTTTTACACTTAGTAGACTTCTAGAATTAACTTACAAATGTAAGAATTTACACCAATTAAGAACTAGAAGATTTTGCAAAGTTAGAAGAACAATTTCGTAAAAATTGTCTTTCTGAGAAAGTTCTAAGTTTTCGCAAAATGATTTTCAATTCAACAGAGTTTTGGCACGTTTAATCAAGAATTTTAGCGCAAGAGTTTTCGTCACATTGCTCTGGAATTGAACTCATATATATAGGCATCAAAGAGCCGCGAAATTAGAGGCTTTCACTTTGCTTATGTGGCTGTGTCCTTTTCAGAACGGCTCCCTGCTACAGTCAGCGCAAAATGAGGAACTTTTCAGAACTGCACAGTGCGCGTGTTCCCACTTCCTTGGCTAGTTGTAGCGAGCTTTCTGAGTCTGTTTGCACTTCCTTGAGTCCAGACACTTGGTTGCTTCTGAGTCCAACCTTCTAAGAGTTGTACGGACTTCTGAGGCTAACCTTCTGAAGGAAGACCCTTCTGAGAACTACTAGTCGCGAGGTCTTCTGAGACCCTTCTGAGGCGACAGTGTTCTTTCCTCAGAAACATGTTTTCACCTTCTGCGCTTCTGAGATATCCTTTCTGATATCTTTGGCGCTATGAATTTATCAATTGATCTCGAGGTTACTTGATGTTTTGTCTTGGTCTTTGCTCATGGCATTGCAATAATTTATAGCTTTCTGAGACACTTAGCGCACATATTAGCAAAACCTTAAGTAAAATTTTATACTTATGGCTTACCTTGTTATCATTAAAACTTTCATGACTCTAAGAGAATTATGCTTAATTCTCTCAGAAGGGTTCTGGAGCTTACAATCTCCCCCTTTTTGATGATAACAACTTAAGTCTTAAGATAATAATTTTGCTTAAGTTCAGAAGTGTTTCTGAGTAAGTTCATAACTTATTCAGAATTCACTTTTGCTTTCTTAGAAACTAATTTAGCTTTCTGAGAGAAGGCTTCGTTATTTTCTTAGAAGGCTGAGATAATCAATAGTTCAAGTATGCAATGTATGATTATTGTTTGAGATTATCTATTTCATAGCATGTATTTCATGATAATGTATGTATGAGATTCAGAAATATCAAGCTAAGTAAATCAAGAGATGCCAAAAAATAAATAATAAAAGATAAGCATAAGATGAGATGCCAAAGAAATGATTTTTCATTTATGGTTTTGTAAAGATACAAAAGATTTGGCTCCCCCTAAGTTGTTGCTCCCCCTAAGTTCTAGCCTAGTGTTTACAATAGCCAATGTACAAAAATTTTATCATTTATCTACTCCCCCTTTGTTACATCAAAAAGGGTGGCTAAGATATAAACACCATCATTGACTTAGAACTACTGCCTTCTGGCAATGTAGCGTAGCAGCTGGCATATCTCCATGAGAATCTCGCTCTGAGTCGCATTCTGAGCGCATTCTGGAGGGAGGTCAGAGGCAGTGGACGACTGTTGAGAAGATGAGGGTTGAGATGAAGGAGGACGAGAGACTTCAACCTCAAGTACTTCATCGATTAAATCCCTTGTTTGATATTCAGGAGGGTCTTCTTCTTGGACAGCTTTACCTTCAATAGCAGCAAGTTCAATCGAAGGCTGCCTTTGAGTATCCTCAGCAACTAGAGCAAGGTCTAGATCAGAGGGTTGCCTAGCTGATGGTTGCTCCATAGCACCAGAAGTCTGAGCCTCGTCGGGGAGGTTGAAGGTTGATATTTGGCTATGCATGGCTTCAATGCACTTCAATTTCTCAGTTCGACCAAAGATAGGCCGAAATTGCACAGAGGGTGGAGTGACTACCATCCTTCCCAGCTGAAAGCCGGAACCAATCATTGAGTCCGTTATTGAGAAAGTGGGACCTTGTTGATCAAAGGATGTAGGAGGAACCATTATTATATCTTGAGGAGGAACCGCTGGTTCCTTCTGAGAGTCCTTCTCAGATTGAGTTTCTTCTGAGGAACTGTGGGCAACGAATGCCTCAACTGCTGCAACTCCGGCAGCCATGGTAGCGTCAGCGCCCACCTCTGAGCTGAGCCCAGTGCTGGTGGTCCCTGGCACTACATCATGTGTTGAGACATGAGTTTCCTCATGTTCCGAAGGAATCTCAGTAGAGAGGAGACCAACCTCAGAAGTTGGTTCAATTAAGGCTTCCTCATGCTGTAGTTGTTGTTGGTGTGGCATCTGAGCAGCTTCTGGAGTCTCAGAAGGTTGATCCAGAGCCTTCTGGACGTCACGCATCGTCTGAGCCAATGACTCAGCATTTACAGTAGCAACTTCAGTTGCGGTTGCCTCAGAAAGTTCCACCATAGAAACCTCAGATGGCTTCTTCTGGGGCTCTTTCTTGGAGCTTCCAGCATCTGGAGTGCGATGCGCAATGCGAAAGCATGCCGCATCTTCTTCCTCGGAAGAGGAATCAGCGACATTTCCTCCATGCCCCTGAATGTCTTCTCTGGTGGGGGAGACATTTCCAGATGGGGAGGAGTGATGAGAAGCTTCTGCTTCTTCTTCAACAGCAGCAGTAGTAGCAGCAGCGGTGGTGGCAGCAGTAGCAGTAACTGCTACAATTTCTTTACCCGTCGTCTTTGGCGGGCTCTGTTTCTTGGTGGTTTTTATCCCCACTCCTTTGTGAGTTTTTCCCTGATATTTCAAGGAATGTAGGAGTTTAGTTTTAAATTTGGTGGGTTTAAAACCAGCAACAGAATCAGAAATAGGAATTGAAGTAGAAGAAGAGTGAAGAAATGAAGGTGGAGTTTTAGAGTTAGCTTTTACCAAACGACCACGTTTCTTTTTCCCTTCTGGTGGCACGTCTGGGACTTGGAGAGTGGGAGGTGCTTTCCTTTTTCTGGTCATGGGTTGCTCAGATGTTGTTTCTTCTGAGTCTTCAGCAGCCTCAACAACCGTAGGTCTCTGAGGAGTCTTCTGAGCTTCCTCAGAAGCCATACTCCTTGTCACCCTTGTTGGAGAAGGATGAGTCACCTTTTTGCTTTTTCTTCTTCTTTTCTGAAGGATCGGAAACC
>RYYW01000134.1:95546-121174 GCA_013621005.1 Aeschynomene evenia | reverse complement strand
CTAACTCTAACACTCCACCTTCATTTCTTCACTCTTCTTCTACTTCAATTCCTATTTCTGATTCTGTTGATGGTTTTAAACCCACCAAATTTAAAACTAAACTCCTACATTCCTTGAAATATCAGGGAAAAACTCACAAAGGAGTGGGGATAAAAACCACCAAGAAACAGAGCCCGCCAAAGACGACGGGTAAAGAAATTGTAGCAGTTACTGCTGCTGCCACCACCTGCTGCTACTACTGCTGCTGTTGAAGAAGAAGCAGAAGCTTCTCAGCACTCCTCTCCATCTGGAAATGTCTCCCCCAAGAGAAGACATTCAGGGGCATGGAGGAAATGTCGCTGATTCCTCTTCCGGGGAAGAAGATGCGGCACGTTTTCGCATTGAGCATCGCACTCCAGATGCTGGAAGCTCCAAGAAAGAGCCCCAGAAGAAGCCATCTGAGGTTTCTATGGTGGACCTTTCTGAGGCAACCACAACTGAAGTTGCTACTGTCATGCTGAGTCATTGGCTCAGACGATGCGTGACGTCCAGAAGGCTCTGGATCAACCTTCTGAGACTCCAGAAGCTGCTCCGATGCAACAACAACAACAACTACAGCATGAGGACAGCTTAATTGAACCAACTTCTGAGGTTGGTCTCCTCTCTTCTGAGATCCCTTTGGAACATGAGGAAACTCATGTCTCAACACATGACGTAGTGCCAGGGACCACCAGCACTGGGCTCAGCTCAGAGGTGGCGCTGACGCTACCATGGCTGCCGGAGTTGCAGCAGTTGAGGCATTTGTTGCCCACAGTTCCTTAGAAGGAACTCTATCTGAGAAGGACTCTCAGAAGGAACCAGAGGTTCCTCCTCAAGATATAACAGGTTCCTCCTACATCCTTTGATCAACAAGGTCCCACCTTCTCCATAACGGACTCAATGATCGGTTCTGGCTTTCAGCTGGGAAGGATGGTAGTCACCCCACCCTCTGTGCAATTTCGGCCTTTCTTTGGTCGAACTGAGAAGTTGAAGTGCATTGAAGCCATGCATAGCCAAATATCAACCTTCAACCTCCCCGACGAGGCTCAGACTCTGGTGCTATGGAGCAACCATCAGCTAGGCAACCCTCTGATCTAGACCTTGTTCTAGTTGCTGAGGATACTCAAAGGCAGCCTTCGATTGACTTGCTGCTATTGAAGGAAAAGCTGTCCAAGAAGAAGAACCTCCTGAATATCAAACAAGGGATATAATCGATGAAGTACTTGAGGCTGAAGTCTCTCGTCCTCCTTCATCTCAACCCTCATCTTCTCAACAGCCTCCACTGCCTCTGACCTCCTCCAGAATGCGCTCCGAATGCGACTCAGAGCGAGATTCTCATGGAGATATGCCAGCTGCTACGCTACATTGCCAGAAAGCAGTAGTTCTAAGTCGATGATGGCGTTTATGTCTTAGCCACCCTTTTTGATGTAACAAAGGGGGAGTAGATGAAATGATAAAATTTTTGTACATTGGCTATCGTAAACACTAGGCTAGAACTCAGGGGGAGCAACAACTTAGGGGGAGCCAAACATTTTGTATCTTTACAAAACCATAAATGAAAAATCATTATTTTTGGCATCTCATGTTTTACCTATCTTATGCTTATCTTTTATTATTTATTTTTTGGCATCTCTTGATTTACTTAGCTTGATATTTCTGAATCTCATACATACATTATCATGAAATACATGCTATAAAATTGATAATCTCAAACAGTAATCATACATTGCATACTTGAACTGTTGATTATCTCAGCCTTCTAAGAAAATAACGAAGCCTTCTCTCAGAAAGCTAAATTAGTTTCTAAGAAAGCAAAAGTGAATTCTGAATAAGTTATGAACTTACTCAGAAACACTTCTGAACTTAAGCAAAATTATTATCTTAAGACTTAAGTTGTTATCATCAAAAAGGGGGAGATTGTAAGCTCCAGAACCCTTCTGAGAGAATTAAGCATAATTCTCTTAGAGTTATGAAAGTTTTAATGATAACAAGGTAAGCCATAAGTATAAAATTTTACTTAAGGTTTTGCTAATATGTGCGCTAAATGTCTCAGAAAGCTTAAATTATTGCAATGCCATGAGCAAAGACCAAGACAAAACATCAAGTAACCTCGAGATCAATTGATAAAATCATAGCGCCAAAGATATCAGAAAGGATATCTCAGAAGCGCAGAAGGTGAAAGCGTGTTTCTGAGGAAAGAACACTGTCGCCTCAGAAGGGTCTCAGAAGACCTCGCGACTAGTAGTTCTCAGAAGGGTCTTCCCTCAGAAGGTTAGCCTCAGAAGTCCGTACAACTCTTAGAAGGTTGGACTCAGAAGCAACCAAGTGTCTGAACTCAAGGAAATGCAAACAGACTCAGAAAGCTCGCTACAACTAGCCAAGGAAGTGGGAACACGCGCACTGTGCAGTTCTGAAAAGTTCCTCATTTTGCGCTGACTGTAGCAGGGAGCCGTTCTGAAAAGACACAGCCACATAAGCAAAGTGAAAGCTTCTAATTTCGCGGCTCTTTGATGCCTATATATATGAGTTCAATTCCAGAGCAACGTGACGAAAATTCTTGCGCTAAAATTCTTGATTAAACGTGCCAAAACTCTGTTGAATTGAAAATCATTTTGCGAAAACTTAGAACTTTCTCAGAAAGACAATTTTTACGAAATTGTTTTTCTAACTTTGCAAAATCTTCTAGTTCTGAATTGGTGTAAATTCTTACATTTGTAAGTTAATCCTAGAAGTCTACTAAGTAAAACTAGGTTTGTAACTTAGTCTTGGTAGTTGTTTTCGATCAAAATAAAACTTTCTGAAAAACGCTAAGTCCTTCGTTGTTTGAAGGCAGTTGTTAAGTCCTCTAGTGTTTGAGGCAAGGAAGTCCTCTAGTGGTTGAGGCAAAGTTCAGAGTCCTTAATTGTTTAAGGCAAGGAAGTCCTCTAGTGTGAGGCAAGGAAATCCACTTCGGGTTGTGAAGTGGTGGAAGTCCTTTACGTAGTAAAGGCAGTGTTGTCTGGGAAGGCACATTAAGAAAAATATCTAAGAACTCTCAACTGAAGGTTGAGGACTGGAGTAGGTTGGTTATAACCGAACCAGTATAAAATCCCTTGTGTTAAGCTTTTCTCCCTAACTCATTACGTGTCTAAATCTTTGAGAAAAACTCTATCACAACTTTAATTGATAGGTCTCGTGAAAACCTTATTGATTAAAAATCAGAAAGCTTTTAAGAAACTAAAACCTTAAGTCATTTTTCTTAAAATCTCTCAGAAAGGAACTTTCTTAGAAAGACTAAGTTCTCAGAAACTTAATCTTCTCAGAAAGCATTTTCCGCTGCAAACTCTTAATCATACCTTCTGAGTAAAAACAGCTTTCCAAGTAAAAGTTTTAACAAGCAATTTTAAAACTTGCACGATTCAACCCCCCTTCTCGTGCACACATACACTTTCACAGTGTAAGACCAACTCAAGACACTCAATTAGCACCAAAATAGGCTCATTACATCATCGTTTGGTTATCTACAACATCCTAGTGACTAAAATGGAACCATTGATTAAAGTAAGACCAAATGAAGCTCAATACACTCAATTAGGACCAAAATAGGCTCATTACATATCCTTTGTTTATCTAAACCTTCCTAGTGACTAAAATGGACCCATTGACCAAAGTAAGACCAAATGAAGCTCAATACACTCAATTAGGACAAAAATAGGCACATTACATCATCCTTTGTTTATCTAAACCTTCTTAGTGACTAAAATGGAGCCTTTAACCAAGTAAGACCAAATGAAGCTCAATACACTCAATTAGCACCAAAATAGGCTCATTACATCATCCTTTGTTTATCTAAACCTTCCTAGTGACTAAAATGCAGCCATTGACCAAAGTAAGACCAAATGAAGCTCAAGACACTCAATTAGGACCAAAATAGGCTCATTATATCATCATTTGGTTATCTACAACATCCTAGTGACTAAAATGGAGCCATTGACCAAAGTAAGACCAAATGAAGCTCAATACACCCAATTAGGACCAAAATAGGCACATTACATCATCCTTTGTTATCTAAACCTTCCTAGTGACTAAAATGGAGCCATTGACCAAGTAAGACCAAATGAAGCTCAATACACTCAATTAGGACCAAAATAGGCTTACATCATCCTTTGTTTATCTAAACCTTCCTAGTGACTAAAATGGAGCCTTTGACCAAGTAAGACCAAATGAACTCAATACACTCAATTAGCACCAAAATAGGCTCATTACATCATCCTTTTTTATCTAAACCTTCCTAGTGACTAAAATGCAGCCATTGACCAAAGTAAGACCAAATGAAGCTCAATACACTCAATTAGACCAAAATAGGCTCATTACATCATCCTTTGTTTATCTAAACCTTCCAGTGACTAAAATGGAGCCTTTGACCAAGTAACCAAATGAAGCTCAATACACTCAATTAGGACCAAAATAGGCTGATTACATCATCCTTTGGTTATCTACAACATCCTAGTGACTAAAATGGACCCATTGACCAAAGTAAGACCAAAGAAGCTCAATACACTCAATTAGGACCAAAATAGGCACATTACATCATCCTTTGGTTATCTACAACATCCTAGTGACTAAAATGGAGCCATTGACCAAAGTAAGACCAAATGAAGCTCAATACACTCAATTAGGACCAAAATAGGCTCATTACATCATCCTTTGTTTATCTAAACCTTCCTAGTGACTAAAATGGAGCCTTTGACCAAGTAAGACCAAATGAAGCTCAATACACTCAATTAGACCAAAATAGGCTCATTACATCATCCTTTGGTTATCTACAACATCCTAGTGACTAAAATGGAGCCATTGACCAAAGTAAGACCAAATGAAGCTCAAGACACTCAATTAGGACCAAAATAGGCTCATTACATCATCCTTTGGTTATCTACAACATCCTAGTGACTAAAATGGAGCCATTGACCAAAGTAAGACCAAATGAAGCTCAATACACTCAATTAGGACCAAATAGGCTCATTACATCATCCTTTGTTATCTAAACCTTCCTAGTGACTAAAATGGAGCCATTGACCAAAGTAAGACCAAATGAAGCTCAATACACTAATTAGGACCAAAATAGGCTCATTACATCATCCTTTGTTATCTACAACATCCTAGTGACTAAAATGGAGCCATTGACCAAAGTAAGACCAAATGAAGCTCAATACACTCAATTAGCACCAAAATAGGCTCATTACATCATCCTTTGGTTATCTACAACATCCTAGTGACTAAAATGGAGCCATTGAAAAGTAAGACCAAATGAAGCTCAATACACTCAATTAGGACCAAAATAGGCTCATTACATTATCCTTTGTTATCTAAACCTTCCTAGTGACTAAAATGGACCCATTGACCAAAGTAAGACCAAATGAAGCTCAATACACTCAATTAGGACCAAAATAGGCTCATTACATCATCCTTTGGTTATCTACAACATCCTAGTGACTAAAATGGAGCTTTGACCAAGTAAGACCAAATGAAGCTCAATACACTCAATTAGACCAAAATAGGCTCATTACATCATCCTTTGTTTATCTAAACCTTCCTAGTGACTAAAATGGAGCCATTGACCAAGTAAGACAAAAATGAAGCTAAATACACTCAATTTGGACCAAAATAGGCTCATTACATCATCCTTTGGTTATCTACAACATCCTAGTGACTAAAATGGACCCATTGACCAAAGTAAGACCAAATGAAGCTCAATACACTCAATTTGGACCAAAATAGGCTCATTACATCATCCTTTGTTTATCTAATTCCTAGTGACTAAAATGGAGCCTTGAAAGTAAGACCAAATGAAGCTCAATACACTCAATTAGCACCAAAATAGGCTCATTACATCATCCTTTGGTTATCTACAACATCCTAGTGACTAAAATGGAGCCATTGATTAAAGTAAGACCAAATGAAGCTCAATACACTCAATTAGGACCAAAATAGGCTCATTACATTATCCTTTGTTTATCTAAACCTTCCTAGTGACTAAAATGGACCCATTGACCAAAGTAAGACCAAATGAAGCTCAATACACTCAATTAGGACAAAATAGGCACATTACATCATCCTTTGTTTATCTAAACCTTCCTAGTGACTAAAATGGAGCCTTTGACCAAGTAAGACCAAATGAAGCTCAATACACTCAATTAGGACCAAAATAGGCTCATTACATCATCCTTTGTTTATCTAAACCTTCCTAGTGACTAAAATGGAGCCATTGACCAAAGTAAGACCAAATGAAGCTCAATACACTCAATTAGGACCAAATAGGCTCATTACATCATCCTTTGTTTATCTAAACCTTCCTAGTGACTAAAATGGAGCCATTGACCAGTAAGACCAAATGAAGCTCAATACACTCAATTAGGACCAAAATAGGCTCATTACATCATCCTTTGGTTATCTACAACATCCTAGTGACTAAAATGGAGCCATTGATTAAAGTAAGACCAAATGAAGCTCAATACACTCAATAGGACCAAAATAGGCTCATTACATCCTTTGTTTATCTAATCCTAGTGACTAAAATGGACCATTGACCAAAGTAAGACCAAATGAAGCTCAATACACAATTAGGACCAAATAGGCTCATTACATCATCCTTTGTTTATCTAAACCTTCCTAGTGACTAAAATGGAGCCTTGACCAAAGTAAGACCAAATGAAGCTCAATACACTCAATTAGGAAAAATAGGCTCATTACATCATCCTTTGGTTATCTACAACATCCTAGTGACTAAAATGGAGCCATTGACCAAAGTAAGACCAAATGAAGCTCAATACACTCAATTAGGACCAAAATAGGCATCATCCTTTGGTTATCTACAACATCCTAGTGACTAAAATGGAGCCATTGACCAAAGTAAGACCAAATGAAGCTCAATACACTCAATTAGGACCAGGCTCATTACATCATCCTTTGTTTATCTAAACCTTCCTAGTGACTAAAATGGAGCCATTGACCAAAGTAAGACCAAATGAAGCTCAATACACTCAATTAGGACCAAAATAGGCTCATTACATCATCCTTTGTTATCTACAACATCCTAGTGACTAAAATGGAGCCATTGACAAAGTAAGACCAAATGAAGCTCAATACACTCAATTAGGACCAAAATAGGCTCATTACATCATCCTTTGTTTATCTAAACCTTCCTATGACTAAAATGACCTTGACCAAAGTAAGACAAATGAAGCTCAATACACTCAATTAGACCAAAATAGGCTCATTACATCATCCTTTGTTTATCTACAACATCCTAGTGACTAAAATGGAGCCATTGATTAAAGTAAGACCAAATGAAGCTCAATACACTCAATAGACCAAAATAGGCTCATTACATTATCCTTGTTTATCTAAACTTCCTAGTGACTAAAATGGAGCCATTGACCAAAGTAAGACCAAATGAAGCTCAATACACTCAATTAGAGACCAAAATAGGCACATTACATCATCCTTTGTTTTATCTAAACTCCTAGTGACAAAATGGAGCCATTGACCAGAGTAAGACCAAATGAAGCTCAATACACTCAATTAGGACCAAAAATAGGCTCATTACATCATCCTTGTATCTACAACATCCTAGTGACTAAAATGGAGCCATTGACCAAAGTAAGACCAAATGAAGCTCAATACACTCAATAGGACCAAAATAGGCTCATTACATCATCCTTGATTTATCTAAACCTTCCTATGACTAAAATGGACCATTGACCAAAGTAAGACCAAATGAAGCTCAATACACTCAATTAGGACCAAATAGGCTCATTACATCATCCTTTGTTTATCTAAACCTTCCTAGTGACTAAAATGGAGCCATTGACCAAAGTAAGAACCAAATGAAGCTCAATACACTCAATTAGGACCAAAATAGGCTCATTACATCATCCTTTGTTTATCTACAACATCCTAGTGACTAAAATGGAGCCATTGACCAAAGTAAGACAAATGAAGCTCAATACACTTAATTAGACCAAAATAGGCTCATTACATCATCCTTTGGTTATCTACAACATCCTAGTGACTAAAAATGGAGCCATTGACCAAAGTAAGACCAAATGAAGCTCAATACACTCAATTAGGACAAAAATAGGCTCATTACATCATCCTTTGTTTATCTAAACCTTCCTGTGACTAAAATGGAGCCATGACCAGTAAGACCAAATGAAGCTCATACACTCAATTAGACCAAAATAGGCTCATTACATCATCCTTTGTTTATCAAACCCCTAGTGACTAAAATGGAACCATTGACCAAAGTAAGACCAAATGAAGCTCAATACACTCAATTAGGACCAAAATAGGCTCATTACATCATCCTTTGTTTATCTACAACATCCTAGTGACTAAAATGAGCCATTGACCAAAGTAAGACCAAATGAAGCTCAATACACCAATTAGGACCAAAATAGGCTCATTACATCATCCTTGTTTATCTACAACATCCTAGTGACTAAAATGGAGCCATTGACCAAAGTAAGACCAAATGAAGCTCAATACACTCATTAGACCAAAATAGGCTCATTACATCATCCTTTGGTTTATCTAAACCATCCTAGTGACTAAAATGGAGCCATTGACCAAAGTAAGACCAAATGAAGCTCAATACACTCAATTAGGACCAAAATAGGCTCATTACATCATCCTTTGTTTATCTAAACATCCTAGTGACTAAAATGGAGCCATTGACCAAAGTAAGACCAAATGAAGCTCAATACACCAATAGGACCAAAATAGGCTCATTACATCATCCTTTGGTTATCTACAACATCTAGTGACTAAAATGGAGCCATTGACCAAAGTAAGACCAAATGAAGCTCAATACACTCAATTAGGACCAAAATAGGCTCATTACATCATCCTTTGGTTATCTACAACATCCTAGTGACTAAAATGGAGCCCATTGACCAAAGTAAGACCAAATGAAGCTCATACACTCAATTAGGACCAAAATAGGCTCATTACATCATCCTTGTTTATCTAAACTTCCTAGTGACTAAAATGGAGCCATTGACCAAAGTAAGACCAAATGAAGCTCAATACACTCAATTAGGACCAAAATAGGCTCATTACATCATCCTTTGTTATCTAACCTCCTAGTGACTAAAATGGAGCCATTGACAAAGTAAGACCAAATGAAGCTCAATACACTCAATTACGACCAAAATAGGCTCATTACATCATCCTTTGTTTATCTAAACCTTCCTAGTGACTAAAATGGAGCCATTGACCAAAGTAAGACCAAATGAAGCTCAATACACTCAATTAGACCAAAATAGGCTCATTACATCATCCTTTGGTTATCTACAACATCCTAGTGACTAAAATGGAGCCATTGACAAAGTAAGACCAAATGAAGCTCAATACACTCAATTACGGACCAAAATAGGCTCAATTACATCATCTCTTTTGGTTTATCTACAACCTTCCTAGTGACTAAAATGGAGCCCATTGACCAGAGTAAGACAAATGAAGCTCAATACACTCAATTAGCACCAAAATAGGCTCATTACATCATCCTTTGGTTATCTACAACATCCTAGTGACTAAAATGGAGCCATTGACCAAAGTAAGACCAAATGAAGCTCAATACACTCAATTAGGACCAAAATAGGCTCATTACATCATCCTTTGGTTATCTACAACATCCTAGTGACTAAAATGGAGCCATTGACAAAGTAAGACCAAATGAAGCTCATACACTCAATTAGGACCAAAATAGGCTCATACATCATCCTTTGTTTATCTAAACCTTCCTAGTGACTAAAATGGACCCATTGACCAAAGTAAGACCAAATGAAGCTCAATACACTCAATTAGGACCAAAATAGGCTCATTACATCATCCTTTGGTTATCTACAACATCCTAGTGACTAAAATGGAGCCATTGACCAAAGTAAGACTCAACATGAAAAGCTCAATACACTACATATTAAGGAAGACCAAATAATAGGCTCATTACATCATCCTTGGTTATCTACAACATCCTAGTGACTAAAATGGAGCCATTGACCAAAGTAAGACCAAATGAAGCTCAATACACTCAATTAGGACCAAAATAGGCTCATTACATCATCCTTTGGTTATCTACAACATCCTAGTGACTAAAATGGAGCCATTGACAAAGTAAGACCAAATGAAGCTCAATACACTCAATTAGGACCAAAATAGGCTCATTACATCATCCTTTGTTATCTAAACCTCCTAGTGACTAAAATGGAGCCATTGACCAAGTAAGACCAAATGAAGCTCAATACACTCAATTAGGACCAAAATAGCTCATTACATCATCCTTTGGTTATCTACACCATCCTAGTGACTAAAATGGAGCCATTGACCAAAGTAAGACCAAATGAAGCTCAATACACTCAATTAGGACCAAAATAGGCTCATTACATCATCCTTTGGTTATCTACAACCATCCTAGTGACTAAAATGGAGCCATTGACCAAAGTAAGACCAAATGAAGCTCAATACACTCAATTAGGACCAAAATAGGCTCATTACATCATCCTTTGGTTATCTAAACTTCTAGTGACTAAAATGGAGCCATTGACCAAAGTAAGACCAAATGAAGCTCAATACACTCATTAGGACCAAAATAGGCTCATTACATCATCCTTTGTTTATCTACAACATCCTAGTGACTAAATGGAGCCATTGACCAAAGTAAGACCAAATGAAGCTCAATACACTCAATTAGGACCAAAATAGGCTCATTACATCATCCTTTGTTTATCTAAACCTTCCTAGTGACTAAAATGGAGCCATTGACCAAAGTAAGACCAAATGAAGCTCAATACACTCAATTAGGACCAAAATAGGCTCATTACATCATCCTTTGGTTATCTACAACATCCTAGTGACTAAAATGGAGCATTGACCAAAGTAAGACCAAAATGAAGCTCAATACACTCAATTAGGACCAAAATAGGCTCATTACATCATCCTTTGTTATCTAAACATCCTAGTGACTAAAATGGAGCCATTGACCAAAGTAAGACCAAATGAAGCTCAATACACTCAATTAGGACCAAAATAGGCTCATTACATCATCCTTTGTTATCTAAACCTTCCTAGTGACTAAAATGGAGCCATTGACCAAGTAAGACCAAAATGAAGCTCAATACACCAATAGCACCAAAATAGCTCATTCATCTTTTTATCAAACTCCTAGGACTAATGAGCCATTGACAAAGTAACCAAAGGTCATCTCAATTACAAATGGCATACTCATCCTTTGGTTATCTACAACATCCTAGTGACTAAAATGGAGCCATTGACCAAAGTAAGACCAAATGAAGCTCAATACACTCAATTAGGACCAAAATAGGCTCATTACATCATCCTTTGGTTATCTACAACATCCTAGTGACTAAAATGGAGCCATTGACCAAAGTAAGACCAAATGAAGCTCAATACACTCAATTAGGACCAAAATAGGCTCATTACATCATCCTTTGGTTATCTACAACATCCTAGTGACTAAAATGGAGCCATTGACAAAGTAAGACAAATGAAGCTCAATACACTCAATTAGGACCAAAATAGGCTCATTACATCATCCTTTGGTTATCTAAAACATCCTAGTGACTAAAATGGAGCCATTGACCAAAGTAAGACCAAATGAAGCTCAATACACTCAATTAGGACCAAAATAGGCTCATTACATCATCCTTTGGTTATCTACAACATCCTAGTGACTAAAATGGAGCCATTGACCAAAGTAAGACCAAATGAAGCTCAATACACTCAATTAGGACCAAAATAGGCTCATTACATCATCCTTTGTTTATCTACAACATCCTAGTGACTAAAATGGAGCCATTGACCAAAGTAAGACCAAATGAAGCTCAATACACTAATTAGGACCAAAATAGGCTCATTACATCATCCTTTGGTTATCTACAACATCCTAGTGACTAAAATGGAGCCATTGACAAAGTAAGACCAAATGAAGCTCAATACACTCAATTAGGACCAAAATAGGCTCATTACATCATCCTTTGTTTATCTAAACCTTCCTAGTGACTAAAATGGAGCCATTGACCAAGTAAGACAAATGAAGCTCAATACACTCAATTAGGACCAAAATAGGCTCATTACATCATCCTTTGGTTATCTACAACATCCTAGTGACTAAAATGGAGCCATTGACCAAAGTAAGACCAAATGAAGCTCAATACACTCAATTAGGACCAAATAGGCTCATTACATCATCCTTTGGTTATCTACAACATCCTAGTGACTAAAATGGAGCCATTGACCAAAGTAAGACCAATGAAGCTCAATACACTCAATTAGGACCAAAATAGGCTCATTACATCATCCTTTGGTTATCTACAACATCCTAGTGACTAAAATGGAGCCATTGACAAAGTAAGACCAAATGAAGCTCAATACACTCAATTAGGACCAAAATAGGCTCATTACATCATCCTTTGTTTATCTAAACCTTCCTAGTGACTAAAATGGAGCCATTGACCAAAGTAAGACCAAATGAAGCTCAATAACACTCAATTAGGACCAAAATAGGCTCATTACATCATCCTTTGGTTATCTAAACATTCCTAGTGACTAAATGGAGCCATTGACCAAAGTAAGACCAAATGAAGCTCAATACACTCAATTAGGACCAAAATAGGCTCATTACATCATCCTTTGTTTATCTACAACATCCTAGTGACTAAAATGGAGCCATTGACCAAGTAAGACCAAATGAAGCTCAATACACTCAATTAGGACCAAAATAGGCTCATTACATCATCCTTTGGTTATCTACAACTCCTAGTGACTAAAATGGAGCCATTGACAAAGTAAGACCAAATGAAGCTCAATACACTCAATTAGGACCAAAATAGGCTCATTACATCATCCTTTGTTTATCTACAACATCCTAGTGACTAAAATGGAGCCATTGACCAAAGTAAGACCAAATGAAGCTCAATACACTCAATTAGGACCAAAATAGGCTCATTACATCATCCTTTGGTTTATCTACAACATCCTAGTGACTAAAATGGAGCCATTGACCAAAGTAAGACCAAATGAAGCTCAATACACTCAATTAGGACCAAAATAGGCTCATTACATCATCCTTTGTTTATCTAAACCTTCCTAGTGACTAAAATGGAGCCATTGACCAAAGTAAGACCAAATGAAGCTCAATACACTCAATTAGGACCAAAATAGGCACATTACATCATCCTTTGTTTATCTAAACCTTCCTAGTGACTAAAATGGAGCCATTGACCAAAGTAAGACCAAATGAAGCTCAATACACTCAATTAGGACCAAAATAGGCTCATTACATCATCCTTTGGTTATCTACAACATCCTAGTGACTAAAATGGAGCCATTGACAAGTAAGACCAAATGAAGCTCAATACACTCAATTAGGACCAAAATAGGCTCATTACATCATCCTTTGTTTATCTAAACTTCCTAGTGACTAAAATGGAGCCATTGACTAGAAGTAAGACCAAATGAAGCTCAATACACTCAATTAGGACCAAATAGGCTCATTACATCATCCTTTGGTTATCTACAACATCTAGTGACTAAAATGGACCATTGACCAAAGTAAGACCAAATGAAGCTCAATACACTCAATTAGGACCAAAATAGGCTCATTACATCATCCTTTGTTTATCTAAACTTCCTAGTGACTAAAATGGAGCCATTGACCAGAGTAAGACCAAATGAAGCTCAATACACTCAATTAGGACCAAAATAGGCTCATTACATCATCCTTTGTTTATCTAAACTTCCTAGTGACTAAAATGG
Source organism: Aeschynomene evenia (assembly GCA_013621005.1). Classification (NCBI taxonomy): domain Eukaryota; kingdom Viridiplantae; phylum Streptophyta; class Magnoliopsida; order Fabales; family Fabaceae; genus Aeschynomene; species Aeschynomene evenia. Next base: position 107,344 of record RYYW01000134.1, on the reverse strand, counting down.
AGCCATTGACAAAGTAAGACCAAATGAAGCTCAATACACTTAATTAGGACCAAAATAGGCTCATTACATCATCCTTTGGTTATCTACAACATCCTAGTGACTAAAATGGAGCCATTGACCAAGTAAGACCAAATGAAGCTCAATACACTCAATTAGCACCAAATAGGCTCATTACATCATCCTTTGGTTATCTACAACATCCTAGTGACTAAAATGGAGCCATTGACCAAAGTAAGACCAAATGAAGCTCAATAAACTCAATTAGGACCAAAATAGGCTCATTACATCATCCTTTGTTTATCAAACCTTCCTAGTGACTAAAATGGAGCCATTGACCAGAGTAAGACCAAATGAAGCTCAATACACTCAATTAGCACCAAAATAGGCTCATTACATCATCCTTTGGTTATCTACAACATCCTAGTGACTAAAATGGAGCCATTGACCAAAGTAAACCAAATGAAGCTCAATACTCTTAATTAGGACCAAAATCGGCTCATTACATCATCCTGTGGTTATCTACAACATCCTAGTGACTAAAATGGAGCCATTGACCAAAGTAAGACCAAATGAAACTCAATACACTTAATTAGGACCAAAATAGGCTCATTACATCATCCTTTGGTTATCTACAACATCCTAGTGACTAAAATGGAGCCATTGACCAAAGTAAGACCAAATGAAGCTCAACAGACTCAATTAGGACCAAATAGGCACATTACATCTCCTTTGTTTATGTAAACCTTCCTAGTGACTAAAATGGAGCCATTGACGGAAGTAAGACCAAATGAAGCTCAATACACTTAATTAGGACCAAAATAGGCTCATTACATCATCCTTTGGTTATCTAAACTCTAGTGACTAAAATGGAGCCATTGACCAAGTAAGACCAAATGAAGCTCAATACACTCAATTAGGACAAAATAGGCTCATTACATCATCCTTTGGTTATCTACAACATCCTAGTGACTAAAATGGAGCCATTGACCAAAGTAAGACCAAATGAAGCTCAATACACTCAATTAGGACCAAAATAGGCTCATTACATCATCCTTTGTTTATCTAAACCATCCTAGTGACTAAAATGGAGCCATTGACCAAAGTAAGACCAAATGAAGCTTCAATGACATGCTCATACACTCAATTAGGACCAAAATAGGCTCATTACATCATCCTTTGTTTATCTAAACCTCCTAGTGACTAAATGGAGCCATTGACCAAGTAAGACCAAATGAAGCTCAATACACTCAATTAGGACCAAAATAGGCTCATTACATCATCCTTTGTTTATCTAAACTTCCTAGTGACTAAAATGGAGCCATTGACCAAAGTAAGACCAAATGAAGCTCAATACACTCAATTAGGACCAAAATAGGCTCATTACATCATCCTTTGGTTATCTACAACATTCCTAGTGACTAAAATGGAGCCATTGACCAAAGTAAGACCAAATGAAGCTCAATACACTCAATTAGGACCAAAATAGGCTCATTACATCATCCTTTGGTTATCTACAACATCCTAGTGACTAAAATGGAGCCATTGACCAAAGTAAGACCAAATGAAGCTCAATACACTCAATTAGGACCAAAATAGGCTCATTACATCATCCTTTGTTTATCTAAACTTCCTAGTGACTAAAATGGAGCCATTGACTAAAGTAAGACCAAATGAAGCTCAATACACTCAATTAGCGACCAAAATAGGCTCATTACATCATCCTTTGGTTATCTACAACATCCTAGTGACTAAAATGGAGCCATTGACCAAAGTAAGACAAATGAAGCTCAATAACTCAATTAGGACCAAAATAGGCTCATTACATCATCCTTTGTTTATCAAACCTTCCTAGTGACTAAAATGGAGCCATTGACCAGAGTAAGACCAAATGAAGTTCAATACACTCAATTAGCACCAAAATAGGCTCATTACATCATCCTTTGGTTATCTACAACATCCTAGTGACTAAAATGGAGCCATTGACCAAAGTAAGACCAAATGAAGCTCAATACACTCAATTAGGACCAAAATAGGCTCATTACATCATCCTTTGGTTATCTACAACATCCTAGTGACTAAAATGGAGCCATTGACCAAAGTAAGACCAAATGAAGCTCAATACACTCAATTAGACCAAAATAGGCTCATTACATCATCCTTTGGTTATCTACAACATCTAGTGACTAAAATGGAGCCATTGACCAAGTAAGACCAAATGAAGCTCAATAAACTCAATTAGGACCAAAATAGGCTCATTACATCATCCTTTGTTTATCAAAACCTTCCTAGTGACTAAAATGGAGCCATTGACCAGAGTAAGACCAAATGAAGCTCAATACACTCAATTAGCACCAAAATAGGCTCATTACATCATCCTTTGGTTATCTACAACATCCTAGTGACTAAAATGGAGCCATTGACCAAAGTAAGACCAAATGAAGCTCAATAACTCAATTAGGACCAAAATAGGCTCATTACATCATCCTTTGTTTATCTACAACTTCCTAGTGACTAAAATGGAGCCATTGACCAAAGTAAGACCAAATGAAGCTCAATACCCTTAATTAGGACCAAAACAGGCTCATTACATCATCCTTTGGTTATCTACAACATCCTAGTGACTAAAATGGAGCCATTGACCAAAGTAAGACCAAATGAAGCTCAACACACTCAATTAGGACCAAAATAGGCACATTACATCATCCTTTGTTTATGTAAACCTTCCTAGTGACTAAAATGGAGCCATTGACGGAAGTAAGACCAAATGAAGCTCAATACACTTAATTAGGACCAAAATAGGCTCATTACATCATCCTTTGGTTATCTACAACATCCTAGAGACTAAAATGGACCCATTGACCAAAGTAAGACCAAAGGAAGCTCAATACACTCAATTAGGACCAAAATAGGCACATTACATCATCCTTTGTTTATCTAAACCTTCCTAGTGACTAAAATGGAGCCTTTTACCAAAGTAAGACCAAATGAAGCTCAATACACTTAATTAGGACCAAAATAGGCTCATTACATCATCCTTTGGTTATCTACAACATCCTAGTGACTATAATGGAGCCATTGACAAAAGTAAGACCAAATGAAGCACAATACACTCAATTACGAGCAAAATAGGCTCATTACATCATCCTTTGTTTATCTAAACCTTCCTAGTGACTAAAATGGAGCCATTGACCGGAGTAAGACAAAATGAAGCTCAACACACTCAATTTGCACAAAAATAGGCTCATTACATCATCCTTTGGTTATCTACAACATCCTAGTGACTAAAATGGACCCATTGACCAAAGTAAGACCAAATGAAGCTCAATACACTCAATTAGGACCAAAATAGGCTCATTACATCATCCTTTGTTATCTACAACATCCTAGTGACTAAAATGGAGCCATTGAAAAGTAAGACCAAATGAAGCTCAATACACTCAATTAGGACCAAAATAGGCTCATTACATTATCCTTTGTTTATCTAAACCTTCCTAGTGACTAAAATGGACCCATTGACCAAAGTAAGACCAAAATGAAGCTCAATACACTCAATTAGGACCAAATAGGCTCATTACATCATCCTTTGTTTATCTACAACATCCTAGTGACTAAAATGGAGCCATTGATTAAAGTAAGACCAAATGAAGCTCAATACACTCAATTAGGACCAAAATAGGCTCATTACATGATCCTTTGTTTATCTAAACTTTCCTAGTGACTAAAATGGACCCATTGACCAAAGTAAGACCAAATGAAGCTCAATACACTCAATTAGGACCAAAATAGGCACATTACATCATCCTTTGTTTATCTAAACCTTCCTAGTGACCAAAATGGAGCCTTTGACCAGAGTAAGACCAAATGAAGTTCAATACACTCAATTAGCACCAAAATAGGCTCATTACATCATCCTTTGGTAATCTACAACATCCTAGTGACTAAAATGGAGCCATTGATTAAAGTAAGACCAAATGAAGCTCAATACACTCAATTAGGACCAAAATAGGCTCATTACATCATCCTTTGGTTATCTACAACATCCTAGTGACTAAAATGGAGCCATTGACTAAAGTAAGACCAAATGAAGCTCAATACACTCAATTAGACCAAAATAGGCTCATTACATCATCCTTTGTTATCTACAACATCCTAGTGACTAAAATGGAGCCATTGACCAAAGTAAGACCAAATGAAGCTCAATACACTCAATTAGGACCAAAATAGGCTCATTACATCATCCTTTGTTTATCAAAACCTTCCTAGTGACTAAAATGGAGCCATTGACCAGAGTAAGACAAAATGAAGCTCAATACACTCAATTAGCACCAAAATAGGCTCATTACATCATCCTTTGGTTATCTACAACATCCTAGTGACTAAATGGAGCCATTGACCAAAGTAAGACCAAATGAAGCTCAATACACTTAATTAGGACCAAAATGGCTCATTACATCATCCTTTGTTATCTAAAATCCTAGTGACTAAAATGGAGCCATTGACCAAAGTAAGACCAAATGAAGCTCAATACACTAATTAGACCAAAATAGGCTCATTACATCATCCTTTGGTTATCTACAACATCCTAGTGACTAAAATGGAGCCATTGACCAAAGTAAGACCAAATGAAGCTCAACAACTCAATTAGGACCAAAATAGGCCATTACATCATCCTTTGTTTATGTAAACCTTCCTAGTGACTAAAATGGAGCCATTGACGAAGTAAGACCAAATGAAGCTCAATACACTTAATTAGGACCAAAATAGGCTCATTACATCATCCTTTGTTATCTACAACATCCTAGTGACTAAAATGGACCATTGACCAAAGTAAGACCAAAGAAGCTCAATACACTCAATTAGGACCAAAATAGGCACATTACATCATCCTTTGTTTATCTAAACCTTCCTAGTGACTAAAATGGAGCCTTTTACCAAAGTAAGACCAAATGAAGCTCAATACACTTAATTAGACCAAAATAGGCTCATTACATCATCCTTTGGTTATCTACAACATCCTAGTGACTAAAATGGAGCCATTGACAAAGTAAGACCAAATGAAGCACAATACACTCAATTACGAGCAAAATAGGCTCATTACATCATCCTTTGTTTATCTAAACCTTCCTAGTGACTAAAATGGAGCCATTGACCGAGTAAGACAAATGAAGCTCAACACACTCAATTTAAAATAGGCTCATTACATCATCCTTTGGTTATCTACAACATCCTAGTGACTAAAATGGACCATTGACCAAAGTAAGACCAAATGAAGCTCAATACACTCAATTAGGACCAAAATAGGCTCATTACATCATCCTTTGTTTATCTACAACATCCTAGTGACTAAAATGGAGCCATTGATTAAAGTAAGACCAAATGAAGCTCAATACACTCAATTAGGACCAAAATAGGCTCATTACATTATCCTTTGTTTATCTAAACCTTCCTAGTGACTAAAATGGACCATTGACCAAAGTAAGACCAAATGAAGCTCAATACACTCAATTAGGACCAAAATAGGCTCATTACATCATCCTTTGTTTATCTACAACATCCTAGTGACTAAAATGGAGCCATTGAAAAGTAAGACCAAATGAAGCTCAATACACTCAATTAGGACCAAAATAGGCTCATTACATATCCTTTGTTTATCTAAACCTTCCTAGTGACTAAAATGGACCCATTGACCAAAGTAAGACCAAATGAAGCTCAATACACTCAATTAGGACCAAAATAGGCACATTACATCATCCTTTGTTTATCTAAAGTGACAAAATGGAGCCTTGACCAAGTAAGACCAAATGAAGTTCAATACACTCAATTAGACCAAAATAGGCTCATTACATCATCCTTTGGTATCTACAACATCCTAGTGACTAAAATGGAGCCATTGAAAAGTAAGACCAAATGAAGCTCAATACACTCAATTAGGACCAAAATAGGCTCATTACATCATCCTTTGGTTATCTACAACATCCTAGTGACTAAAATGGAGCCATTGACAAAGTAAGACCAAATGAAGCTCAATACACTCAATTAGGACCAAAATAGGCTCATTACATCATCCTTTGTTTATCTAAACCTTCCTAGTGACTAAAATGGAGCCATTGACCAGTAAGACAAATAAGACACAAAGACCAAAATAGGCTCATTACATCATCCTTTGGTTATCTACAACATCCTAGTGACTAGGACCAAAATAGGCTCATTACATCATCCTTTGGTTATCTACAACATCCTAGTGACTAAAATGGAGCCATTGACCAAAGTAAGACCAAATGAAGCTCAATACACTTAATTAGGACCAAAATAGGCTCATTACATCATCCTTTGGTTATCTACAACATCCTAGTGACTAAAATGGAGCCATTGACCAAAGTAAGACCAAATGAAGCTCAATACACTCAATTAGGACCAAAATAGGCTCATTACATCATCCTTTGTTTATCTATCCCTTTGTTGACTAATTAATGGTGACTAAAATGGAGCCATTGACAAGTAAGACCAAATGAAGCTCAATACACTCCAAATTAGCTCAAAATAGGCTCAATTAGGACCAAAATAGGCTTGGTTATCTACAACATCCTAGTGACTAAAATGGAGCCATTGACCAAATTAAGACCAAATGAAGTGACTAAAATGGAGCCATTGACCAAGTAAGACCAAATGAAGCTCAATACACTTAGGACCAAAATAGGCTCATCATCTTTGACCAAAATAGGCAACATTACATCATCCTTTGGTTATCTACAACATCCTAGTGACTAAAATGGACCCATTGACCAAAGTAAGACCAATGACAAGTAAGACAATTAGGACCAGTAGGCAATACACTTACAATTAGGTTAATCTAGGCTCCATTACCTAGTGACTAATTGGAGCATTATCTAAATCCTAGTGACTAAAATGGAGCCATTGACCAAACAAATGAAGCTCAATACACTTAATTAGGACCAAAATAGGCTCATTACATCATCCTTTGGTTATCTCAATCCTAGTGACTAAAATGGAGCCATTGAGGACCAAAATAGGCTCATTACATCATCCTTGGTTATCTACAACATCCTAGTGACTAAAATGGAGCCATTGACCAAAGTAAGACCAAATGAAGCTCAATACACTAGGACCAAATAGGCAGGACCTTTGTTGCTCATTAAACCTTCATCCAGGTTATCTACAACATCCTAGTGACTAAAATGGAGCCATTGACCAAAGTAAGACCAAATGAAGCTCAATACACTCAATACGACCAACCAAAATAGGCTCATTACATCATCCTTTGGTTATCTACAACATCCTAGTGACTAAAATGGACCTTCATAGTGACTCAAAGGAGCCATTGACCAAATGTTGCCAAATGAAGCTCAATACACTCAATTAGGACCAAAATAGGCTCATTACATCATCCTTTGTTTATCTAACCCTTCCTAGTGACTAATATGGACAACCATTGAGTGACTAAAATGGAGCCATTGACCAAAGTAAGACCAAATGAAGCTCAATACACTCAATTAGGACCAAAATAGGCTCATTACATCATCCTTTGGTTACCAAATCTAAGGCATTCCTAGTGACTAATCATGGAGCCATTGGTTATGTACAACCAAATGAAGCTCAATACACTCAATGAGCAATGGACCATTGACCAAACATCATCCTAAGACCAATGTTAGCTACAATACACTCAATAGGACCAAAATAGGAGCCATTGACCAAAGTAAGACATCAATTGTTCAATCTAAACCTTCCTAGTGACTAAAATGGAGCATTGACCAAAGTAAGACCAAATGAAGCTCAATACACTTAATTATTACATCATCCTTTGGTTACCAAATCTAAGGCATCCTAGTGACTAATCATGGACCCATTGGTTATCTACAACATCCTAGTGACTAAAATGGAGCCATTGACCAAAGCTCAATACACTCAATTAGGACCAAATGAGGCTACATTACTCAATTAGGACCAAAATTTATCTAAACCTTCCTAGTGACTAAAATGGAGCCATTGACCAAAGTAAGACCAAATGAAGCTCAATACACTCAATTAGGACCAAAATAGGCTCATTACATCATCCTTTGGTTATCTACAACATCCTAGTGACTAAAATGGAGCCATTGACCAAGTAAGACCAAATGAAGCTCAATACACTCAATTAGGACCAAAATAGGCACATTACATCATCCTTTTTATCTAAACCTTCCTAGTGACTAAAATGGAGCCTTGACCAAAGTAAGACCAAATGAAGCTCAATACACTCAATTAGACCAAAATAGGCTCATTACATCATCCTTTGGTTATCTACAACATCCTAGTGACTAAAATGGAGCCATTGACCAAAGTAAGACCAAATGAAGCTCAATACACTCAATTAGGACCAAAATAGGCTCATTACATCATCCTTTGTTATCTACAACATCCTAGTGACTAAAATGGAGCCATTGACCAAAGTAAGACCAAATGAAGCTCAATACACTCAATTAGGACCAAATAGGCTCATTACATCATCCTTTGTTTATCTAAACCTTCCTAGTGACTAAAATGGAGCCATTGACCAAAGTAAGACCAAATGAAGCTCAATACACTTAATTAGGACCAAAATAGGCTCATTACATCATCCTTTGGTTATCTACAACATCCTAGTGACTAAAATGGAGCCATTGACCAAAGTAAGACCAAATGAAGCTCAATACACTTAATTAGGACCAAAATAGGCTCATTACATCATCCTTTGGTTATCTACAACATCCTAGTGACTAAAATGGAGCCATTGACCAAAGTAAGACCAAATGAAGCTCAATACACTCAATTAGGACCAAAATAGGCTCATTACATCATCCTTTGTTATCTAAACCTTCCTAGTGACTAAAATGGAGCCATTGACCAAAGTAAGACCAAATGAAGCTCAATACACTCAATTAGGACCAAAATAGGCACATTACATCATCCTTTGTTTATCTAAACCTTCCTAGTGACTAAAATGGAGCCATTGACCAAAGTAAGACCAAATGAAGCTCAATACACTTAATTAGGACCAAAATAGGCTCATTACATCATCCTTTGGTTATCTACAACATCCTAGTGACTAAAATGGAGCCATTGACCAAAGTAAGCTCAATACACTCAATTAGGACCAAAATAGGCACATTACATCATCCTTTGGTTATCTACAAATTCCTAGTGACTAAAATGGAGCCATTGACCAAAGTAAGACCAAATGAAGCTCAATACACTCAATTAGGACCAAAATAGGCTCATTACATCATCCTTTGTTTATCTAAACCTTCCTAGTGACTAAAATGGAGCCATTGACCAGTAAGACCAAATGAAGCTCAATACACTCAATTAGACCAAAATAGGCTCATTACATCATCCTTTGGTTATCTACAACATCCTAGTGACTAAAATGGAGCCATTGACCAAAGTAAGACCAAATGAAGCTCAATACACTCAATTAGGACCAAAATAGGCTCATTACATCATCCTTTGGTTATCTACAACATCCTAGTGACTAAAATGGAGCCATTGACAAAGTAAGACCAAATGAAGCTCAATACACTCAATTAGGACCAAAATAGGCTCATTACATCATCCTTTGTTATCTAAACCTTCCTAGTGACTAAAATGGAGCCTTGACCAAAGTAAGACCAAATGAAGCTCAATACACAATTAGGACCAAAATAGGCTCATTACATCATCCTTTGGTTATCTACAACATCCTAGTGACTAAAATGGAGCCATTGACCAAAGTAAGACCAATGAAGCTCAATACACTCAATTAGGACCAAAATAGGCTCATTACATCATCCTTTGTTATCTACAACATCCTAGTGACTAAAATGGAGCCATTGACCAAAGTAAGACCAAATGAAGCTCAATACACTCAATTAGGACCAAAATAGGCTCATTACATCATCCTTTGTTTATCTAAACCTTCCTAGTGACTAAAATGGAGCCATTGACCAAGTAAGACCAAATGAAGCTCAATACACTCAATTAGGACCAAAATAGGCACATTACATCATCCTTTGTTTATCTAAATCCTAGTGACTAAAATGGAGCCATTGACCAAAGTAAGACCAAATGAAGCTCAATACACTTAATTAGGACCAAAATAGGCACATTACATCATCCTTTGTTTATCTAAACCTTCCTAGTGACTAAAATGGAGCCTTTGACCAGAGTAAGACCAAATGAAGCTCAATACACTCAATTAGCACCAAAATAGGCTCATTACATCATCCTTTGGTTATCTACAACATCCTAGTGACTAAAATGGAGCCATTGACCAAAGTAAGACCAAATGAAGCTCAATACACTCAATTAGGACCAAAATAGGCTCATTACATCATCCTTTGGTTATCTACAACATCCTAGTGACTAAAATGGAGCCATTGACCAAAGTAAGACCAAAATGAAGCTCAATACACTCAATTAGGACCAAATAGGCTCATTACATCATCCTTTGTTATCTAAACCTTCCTAGTGACTAAAATGGAGCCATTGACCAAAGTAAGACCAAATGAAGCTCAATACACTTAATTAGGACCAAAATAGGCTCATTACATCATCCTTTGGTTATCTACAACATCCTAGTGACTAAAATGGAGCCATTGACCAAAGTAAGACCAAATGAAGCTCAATACACTTAATTAGGACCAAAATAGGCTCATTACATCATCCTTTGGTTATCTAAAACTTCCTAGTGACTAAAATGGAGCCATTGACCAAAAGTAAGACAAATGAAGCTCAATACACTCAATTAGGACCAAAATAGGCTCATTACATCATCCTTTGTTTATCTAAAACCTTCCTAGTGACTAAAATGGAGCCATTGACCAAGTAAGACCAAATGAAGCTCAATACACTCAATTAGGACCAAAATAGGCTCATTACATCATCCTTTGTTTATCTAAACCTTCCTAGTGACTAAAATGGAGCCATTGACCAAAGTAAGACCAAATGAAGCAATACACTTAATTAGGACCAAAATAGGCTCATTACATCATCCTTTGGTTATCTACAACATCCTAGTGACTAAAATGGAGCCATTGACCAAAGTAAGACCAAATGAAGCTCAATACACTCAATTAGGACCAAAATAGGCACATTACATCATCCTTTGGTTATCTACCTAGTGACTAAAATGGAGCCATTGACCAAAAGTAAGACCAAATGAAGCTCAATACACTCAATTAGGACCAAAATAGGCTCATTACATCATCCTTTGTTTATCTAAACCTTCCTAGTGACTAAAATGGAGCCTTTGACCAAGTAAGACCAAATGAAGCTCAATACACTATTAGACCAAAATAGGCTCATTACATCATCCTTTGGTTATCTACAACATCCTAGTGACTAAAATGGATGACCAAAGTAAGACCAAATGAAGCTCAATACACTCAATTAGGACCCAAATAGGCTCATTACATCATCCTTTGTTTATCTAAACCTTCCTAGTGACTAAAATGGAGCCATTGACCTAAGACCAAATGAAGCTCAATACACTCAATTAGCACCAAAATAGGCTCATTACATCATCCTTTGGTTATCTACAACATCCTAGTGACTAAAATGGAGCCATTGACCAAAGTAAGACCAAATGAAGCTCAATACACTCAATTAGGACCAAAATAGGCTCATTACATTATCCTTTGTTTATCTAAACCATCCTAGTGACTAAAATGGACCCATTGACCAAAGTAAGACCAAATGAAGCTCAATACACTCAATTAGGACCAAAATAGGCACATTACATCATCCTTTGTTTATCTAAACCTTCCTAGTGACTAAATGGA
>RYYW01000134.1:41903-94906 GCA_013621005.1 Aeschynomene evenia | reverse complement strand
GTGAGGGTTTCAACTCCAACCCACATTGCTTTTTCTTCTTAACCTCTGTTGTAGCCACAACTTTTTCCTTCACAATAGCAATCTGTTTCAAAGGTGGTGGATTGTCAAGGGTGTTCACATTAAGCATTGAATTCTTGGATTCTTGAATTGCAATGGGGTTCACTTCTATTTTCAACACATCCTCCTTTTTTACTTGAGTTTTCATACCCCTTGACATGCAAAAGTTACCTTTTCATCATGCACCCTTAATGTCAACTCACCTTTTGAACATCAATCAATGCTCGCCCAGTAGCTAAGAATGGCCTTCCAAGAATGATTGGACATCTTCACTTTCATCCATCTCAAGGACAACAAAATCAGCAGGAAGAAAGAATTTGTCCACCTTAATAAGCACATTTCCACAACCCCATATGGAAACTTGACAGATCTATCAGCAAATTGTAGGGAAATCATGGTGGGCTTCACATTCTTTATCCCTAACTTCTTCATCATAGAGAGAGGCATCAAGTTTATGCTTGCCCCTAGATCACACAGTGCCTTTTTAATTTTAACATTACCAATTGCACAAGGAATATGATAGCTACCTGGGTCCTTTAGCTTTGGTGGCACTTTGCTTTGAATGATAGCACTGCACTCCTCATTGAATACCACTGTTTCATCTTCTCGGAGTGATCTCTTTCTTGACAACAACTCCTTCATAAACTTGGCATAGCTAGGCATTTGTTCCAAAGCTTCAGCAAAAGGAATATTGATTTGGAGTTTTTTGAATACCTCTAAGAATTTGGAGAGATGCTTGTCTTGAGTTTTCTCTTGAATTCTTTGAGGGTAAGGTAGTCTTGGCTTGTAAGGAGCAACCTCTTTCTTGGGTGGCTCACTAGCTTGCTTTGCCACTTGTTCATTTGACTTTTCAGTGAGCTTTTGTTGGAAATTCTCCACTTTTGTTGGTGCCTCCACTTGAGATTGCACTTCAATGCTTCTGCTACTTTCTTAAATTGATTGCCATGCATTGCTCCTTGGGGTTTGGTTCTGTATCACTAGGAAGTGTTCCCAAAGGCCTTTCTGAAAGTTGCTTAGCTATTTGCCCCACTTGTACCTCTAAATTTCTGATATAAGCCTCATGATTTTTTAAACTTGCTCTTGTCTCTTGCATGAAGCTTGAAGTTTGTTGCACAAACATGGAGGTAGATTGAGTGAGCTTTTCCATGGCAATCTCCAATGAAGATGGTTTAGGGTGGTCTTGTGGAGGAATGAATGGAGCTTGCTGTTGAGTTGGAGTATTGAATTGTTTTTGCCCTTGATTACCCCAACCAAAGTTAGGATGATTCCTCCACCCAGGATTTGTAAGTTTTAGAATATGGATCATTTTGTTGTCTTGGAGGGTTCCCCATGTAGTTCACTTGCTCAAGTGGAGTTTCTTTGAAAAGATCACAATCTTCATTTTTATGGGCTCCCCCACAAAGCTCACAAGATGAACTTGGAGATCCTACTGCAGCAACTTGCATTTGCCCCATTTGCTTTGTGATTGCAGCTAGTTGTTGAGACATCAACTTATTTTGTGCCAACAACGTGTCAAATGTGTCTAACTCCATCACACCTCTTCTCATAGGTCTCTCATTAGAACTCATGAAATTGCTCTCAGCCATAGTCTCAATTAATTCAATAGCTTCTTCAGGGGTTTTTCTATGAAGAGATCCTCCAGCACTTGCATTAATCATAGCTCTCGAACTTTGAGAAACTCCATCATAGAAGGTCTGAATTTGTAACCAGTCAGGTATTGCATGGTGTGGACATTTTCGGAGCATCTCCTTGTACCTTTCCATGCTTCATAGAGTGATTCTCCTTCCTTTTGAGCAAATGAGTTGATGTCATTCCTCAACTTTGCTAGCTTCTGTGGAGGAAAATACTTAGCTAGAAATTTGCTAACTAAGTCATCCCAGGTGCTGATGCTTTCCAGTGGCTGTGATTGCAACCATAGTTTAGCTCTGTCCCTAAGAGAAAAAGGGAAGAGTCTCAACTTGATTGCATCTGAACTCACACCATTGCTTTTGATCGTATCGCATAACTGGAGGAAGGTAGCTAAGTGAACGTTAGGATCATCCAGAGCTCCTCCACTGAATTGTTCTTGTTGCACCAATTGAATGAGTGAAGGCTTGAGCTCAAAGTTGTTTGCTTGCACTGGTGGTGGGACAATACTATTTCCACACCCATTAGTGGTAGGTGTGGCATAGTCTCCCAAAGTCCTTCTTGGCCCATCTCCTTCTTCTGCCATTGCTGCTCTTTTCTTCTCTTGTCTCAACTTCCTCAGAGTCCTTTCAATTTCAGGATCAAAGTATAGCCCTGTTTGTTCTATTTTTGCATGCAGAAACAAACACCAAACTGAATAAAAGTGAGGTCTAGCACTTCCCAACGTCACAGTGAAGGGAGTACTAGAGTAGAATAAAAAAATATCTAATTTAGAAATCACACAATTACTCTAATTGTCAGTTTCAATTAATCCCCAGCAACGGCGCCAAAAACTTGATAGGGCTTCGGCAAGTGCACCGAATCGTACAAGTAATAAAGTCCACGGTGAGTGGGTATCGTTCCCACGAGGATTAAAGAACTGAGCAAAAATTTCGTGATGTGAGTTTCTAATTAGACGAATCGAATTACGAGTGATGAATGGATTGAAATCATAAATTCAAAAAGAGTATTAAAAGTAAAAGACAGTAAACTATTTATGAAAAATCAAAGGATGCGTGGTTAGGGAATCGGGTTCACGTATCTTCTGAAATAATTAAAACAATTGCTCGCCTTCAAATTCTAAACTTTAATTCAATGAACGAATCTTAAATTGTCAATTCCAATTCCATGGTAATTTAACACTTTTTCTACAAACAATCAGTCAATCCCTTGATCAAATCGTTTCATAGAAAAGAAAATATGTTTGATTCAAAGTTCATAAAAATCTTGACTCTATTCCTAGATATCAATCTTTCCGGCAATTTCCCTTGAGCTAATTCACACACTTATTTTCCCAAATAAACGTATGAATCCTGGATAAGTTGAAAAGCGATTTCCCAATCTTCAGAACAACACAATACAAATAAGGTAGTTACCTGAATCGAAGAAGTAGAATTCAAAGGTTTGCAATCATCGGATTAAGTCATAGTGATACGATTCCCCTATCCCTAACAAGGAATTAGTTGCTCATAATCAAAGTAAACAAAACAAAGAAATTGATAGAAAGCAGGTTAAAGAACGAATAACTCATTGTATTGAAAAACAGAGTAAAAATAGAGTACTTGAATGAAAAACAAACTGCTGCTGAAAAATAAGGATTCAAGATGAGCGATCAGATAATCCCTCCTCCTTTTAATTTCCCCCTATTCTAGTCCTATATATAATCAGATAGACCTCCAAATTAAATTGAATACAGAGGGATTTTGTTTAAAAATAACTAAGAGTGTAATATCTAAACAGATTTAATCCTGAATTATACATGCTCTGTTTCCATTTTTATCCGGACGCAGGGCGTAGATTGGACGCGAGGCGCTGCATGGGTGGCTTCTTCAGGGCGCAACGCGTGCGAGGGGCGCAAGGCGCCAGGTCGGGAAGGCAAATCGGGCGCAACGCGTGCGAGATGCGCAAGGCGCCAGGTCGGGAAGGCAAATCGGGCGCAACGCGTGCGCAGGGCGCAAGGCACCAGGCCGGGAAGGCAAATCGGGCGCAACGCGTTCGAGATGCGCAAGGCGCCAGGTCGGGAAGGCAAATCGGGCGCAACGGCAGGGCGCAAGGCGCCAGTAGGTGGAGAGTTCACGGGCGCAACGCGCTGGCAGTGCGCAAGGCGCCAGGCTTCCGCACAACTTCCGAATTGTTTCTGACTTTGAGGCGCAGTGCGTGCGTCAGGTGCAAGGCGTCAGCATTGGTACTTCGAATGTGCTTCTCTGGTTGCTATTACTTCAGGAATTGTCTGCCCATTTCCTGAAATCAACACCAAATAATACCCAAAACATAATATAACCAGGAAAAATCCATTTTATTCTAAAACACTCAATTCACCCTAAAAACATACTAAAAACATACTGAGTTTACTTTAAACTTACAAAATTTATTAGAATTCAAATCACAAAATTAGATAAAAATGCCAAGGCATCATGTAATGAGCCTATTTTGGTCCTAATTGAGTGTATTGAGCTTCATTTGGTCTTACTTTGGTCAATGACTCTATTTTAGTCACTAGGATGTTGTAGATAACCAAAGGATGATGTAATGAGCCTATTTTGGTCCTAATTGAGTGTATTGAGCTTCATTTGGTCTTACTTTGGTCAATTCATCCATTTTAGTCACTAGGAAGGTGTAGGTAACCAAAGGATGATGTAATGAGCCTATTTTTATTCTAATTGAGTGTATTTAGCTTCATTTCGACTTACTTTGGTCAATGCCTCCATTTTAGTCACTAGGATGTTGTAGATAACCAAAGGATGGTGCAATGAACCTATTTTGGTCCTAATTGAGTATATTGAGCTTCATTTGGTCTTTCTTTGGTCAATTAATCCATTTTAGTCACTAGGAAGGTGTAGGTAACCAAAGGATGATGTAATGAGCCTATTTTTGTTCTAATTGAGTGTATTGAGCTTCATTTCGTCTTATTTTGGTCTATGCCTCCATTTTAGTAACTAGGATGTTGTAGATAACCAAAGGATGCTGAAATGAACCTATTTTGGTCCTAATTGAGTTTATTGAGCTTCATTTGGTCTTACTTTGGTCAATTTATCCATTTTAGTCACTAGAAAGGTGTAGGTAACCAAAGGATGACGTAATGAGCCTATTTTGGTCCAAATTGAGTGTATTGAGCTTCATTTGGTCTTACTTTGGTCAATGGCTCCATTTTACTCACTAGGATGTTGTAGATAACCAAAGGATAGTGTAATGAGCCTATTTTGGTCCTAATTGAGTGTATTGAGATTCGATTGGTCTTACTTTGGTAAATTCATCCATTTTAGTCACTAGAAAGGTGTAGGTAACCTAAGGATGATATAATGACCCTATTTTGGTCCTAATTGAGTGTATTGAGCTTCATTTGGTCTTACTTTGGTCAATGGCTCCATTTTACTCACTAGGATGTTGTAGATAATAAAGGATGATGTAATGAGCCTATTTTCGTCCTAATTGAGTGCATTGAGCTTCATTTGGTCTTACTTTGGTCAATGGCTCCATTTTAGGCACTAGGATGTTGTAGATAACCAAGGGATGGTGTAATGAGCCTATTTTGGTCCTAATTGGGTGTATTGAGCTTCATTTAGTCTTACTTTGGTCACTTCATCCATTTTAGTCACTAGGATGTTGTAGATAACCAAAGGATAGTGTAATGAGCCTATTTTGGTCCTAATTGAGTGTATTGAGCTTCATTTGGTCTTACTTTGGTAAATTCATCCATTTTAGTCACTAGAAAGGTGTAGGTAACCTAAGGATGATATAATGACCCTATTTTGGTCCTAATTGAGTGTATTGAGCTTCATTTGGCCTTACTTTGGTCAATGGCTCCATTTTAGTCACTAGGATGTTGTAGATAACCAAAGGATGATGTAATGAGCCTATTTTGGTCCTAATTGAGTGTATTGAGCTTCATTTGGTCTTACTTTGGTCAATTCATCCATTTTAGTCACTAGGAAGGTGTAGGTAACCAAAGGATGATGTAATGAGCCTATTTTTGTTCTAATTGAGTGTATTTAGCTTCATTTCGACTTACTTTCGTCAATTCCTCCATTTTAGTCACTAGGATGTTGTAGATAACCAAAGGATGGTGCAATGAACCTATTTTGGTCCTAATTGAGTGTATTGAGCTTCATTTAGTCTTACTTTGGTCAATGCCTCCATTTTAGTAACTAGGATGTTGTAGATAACCAAAGGATGGTGAAATGAACCTATTTTGGTCCTAATTGAGTATATTGAGCTTTATTTGGTCTTACTTTGGTCAATTTATCCATTTTAGTCACTAGAAAGGTGTAGGTAACCAAAGGATGACGTAATGAGCCGATTTTGGTCCTAATTGAGTGTATTGAGCTTCATTTGGTCTTACTTTGGTCAATGCCTCCATTTTAGTCACTAGGATGTCGTAGATAACCAAAGGATAGTGTAATGAGCCTATTTTGGTCCTAATTGAGTGTATTGAGCTTCGATTGGTCTTACTTTGGTAAATTCATCCATTTTAGTCACTAGAAAGGTGTAGGTGACCTAAGGATGATATAATGACCCTATTTTGGTCCTAATTGATTGTATTGAGCTTCATTTGGTCTTAGTTTGGTCAATGGCTCCATTTTACTCACTAGGATGTTTTAGATAACCAAAGGATGATGTAATGAGCCTATTTTGGTCCTAATTGAGTGCATTGAGCTTCATTTGGTCTTACTTTGGTCAATGGCTCCATTTTAGTCACTAGGATGTTGTAGATAACCAAAGGATGGTGTAATGAGCCTATTTTGGTCTTAATTGGGTGTATTGAGCTTCATTTGGTCCTACTTTGGTCAATTCATCCATTTTAATCACTTGGATGTTGTAGATACCCAAACGATAGTGGCATGAGCCTATTTTGGTCCTAATTGAGTGTATTGAGCTTCATTTGGTCTTACTTTGGTAAATTCATCCATTTTAGTCACTAGAAAGGTGTAGGTAACCTAAGGATGATATAATGACCCTATTTTGGTCCTAATTGAGTGTATTGAGCTTCATTTGGTCTTACTTTGGTCAATGGCTCCATTTTAATCACTGGGATGTTGTAGATAACCAAAGGATGATGTAATGAGCCTATTTTGGTCCTAATTGAGTGCATTGAGCTTCATTTGGTCTTACTTTGGTCAATTGCTCGATTTTAGTCACTAGGATGTTGTAGATAACCAAGGGATGGTGTAATGAGCCTATTTTTGTTCTAATTGAGTGTATTTAGCTTCATTTCGACTTACTTTGGTCAATGCCTCCATTTTAGTCACTAGGATGTTGTAGATAACCAAAGGATGGTGCAATGAGCCTATTTTGGTCCTAATTGAGTAAATTGAGCTTCATTTGGTCTTTCTTTGGTCAATTCATCCATTTTAGTCACTAGGAAGGTGTAGGTAACCAAAGGATGATGTAATGAGCCTATTTTTGTTCTAATTGAGTGTATTGAGCTTCATTTAGTCTTACTTTGGTCAATGCCTCCATTTTAGTCACTAGGATGTTGTAGATAACCGAAGGATGGTGAAATGAACCTATTTTGGTCCTAATTGAGTATATTGAGCTTCATTTGGTCTTACTTTGGTCAATTTAACCATTTTAGTCACTAGAAAGGTGTAGGTAACCAAAGGATGACGTAATGAGCCTATTTTGGTCCTAATTGAGTGTATTGAGCTTCATTTGGTCTTACTTTGGTCAATGGCTCCATTTTAGTCACTAGGATGTTGTAGATAACCAAAGGATAGTGTAATGAGCCTATTTTGGTCCTAATTGAGTGTATTGAGCTTCGATTGGTCTTACTTTGGTCAATGGCTCCATTTTACTCACTAGGATGTTGTAGATAACCAAAGGATGATGTAATGAGCCTATTTTCGTCCTAATTGGGTGTATTAGGCTTCATTTGGTCTTACTTTGGTCAATTCATCCATTTTAGTCACTAGGATGTTGTAGATAACCAAAGGATAGTGTAATGAGCCTATTTTGGTTCTAATTGGGTGTATTGAGCTTCATTTGGTCTTACTTTGGTCAACTGATCCATTTTAGTCACTAGGAAGGTGTAGGTAACCAAAGGTTGATATAATGAGCCTATTTTGGTTCTAATTGAGTGTATTAAGCTTCATTTGGTCTTATTTGATCAATTCATCCATTTTAGTCACTAGGATGTTGTAGATAACCAAAGGATGGTGCAATGAACCTATTTTTGTCCTAATTGAGTATATTGAGCTTCATTTGGTCTTACTCTGGTCAATTCATCCATTTTTGTCACTAGAAAGGTGTAGGTAACCAAAGGATGATGTAATGAGCCTATTTTGGTCCTAATTGAGTGTATTGAGCTTCATTTGGTCTTACTTTTGTCAATGGCTCCATTTTAGTCACCAGGATGTTGTAGATAACCAAAGGATAGTGTAATGAGCCTATTTTGGTCCTAATTGAGTGTATTGAGCTTCATTTGGTCTTACTTTGGTCAATGGCTCTATTTTAGTCACTAGGATGTTGTAGATAACCAAAGGATGATGTAATGAGCCTATTTTGGTCCTAATTGAGTGTATTGAGCTTCATTTGGTCTTACTTTGGTCAATTCATCCATTTTAGTCACTAGGAAGGTGTAGGTAACCAAATGATGATGTAATGAGCCTATTTTTGTTCTAATTGAGTGTATTTAGCTTCATTTCGACTTACTTTGGTCAATGCCTCCATTTTAGTCACTAGGATGTTGTAGATAACCAAAGGATGGTGCAATGAACCTATTTTGGTCCTAATTGAGTATATTGAGCTTCATTTGGTCTTTCTTTGGTCAATTCATCCATTTTAGTCACTAGGAAGGTGTAGGTAACCAAAGGATGACGTAATGAGCCTATTTTGGTCCTAATTGAGTGTATTGAGCTTCATTTGGTCTTACTTTGGTCAATGGCTCCATTTTAGTCACTAGGATGTTGTAGATAAACAAAGGATAGTGTAATGAGCCTATTTTGGTCCTAATTGGGTGTATTGAGCTTCGATTGGTCTTACTTTGGTAAATTCATCCATTTTAGTCACTAGGAAGGTGTAGGTAACCAAAGGATGATGTAATGAGCCTATTTTTGTTCTAATTGAATGTATTTAGCTTCATTTCGACTTACTTTGGTCAATGCCTCCATTTTAGTCACTAGGATGTTGTAGATAACCAAAGGATAGTGTAATGAGCCTATTTTGGTCCTAATTGAGTGTATGGAGCTTCATTTGGTCTTACTTTGGTAAATTCATCCATTTTAGTCACTAGAAAGGTGTAGGTAACCTAAGGATGATATAATGACCCTATTTTGGTCCTAATTGAGTGTATTGAGCTTCATTTGGTCTTACTTTGGTCAATGGCTCCATTTTACTCACTAGGAAGGTGTAGGTAACCAAAGGATGATGTAATGAGCCTATTTTCGTCCTAATTGACTGCATTGAGCTTCATTTGGTCTTACTTTGGTCAATGGCTCCATTTTAGTCACTAGGATGTTGTAGATAACTAAGGGATGGTGTAATGAGCCTATTTTGGTCCTAATTGGGTGTATTGAGCTTCATTTGGTCTTACTTTGGTCAATTCATCCATTTTAGTCACTAGGATGTTGTAGATAACCAAAGGATATTGTAATGAGCCTATTTTGGTCCTAATTGAGTGTATTGAGCTTCATTTGGTCTTACTTTGGTCAATTCATCCATTTTAGTCACTAGAAAGGTGTAGGTAACCTAAGGATGATATAATGACCCTATTTTGGTCCTAATTGAGTGTATTGAGCTTCATTTGGTCTTACTTTGGTCAATGGCTCCATTTTACTCACTAGGATGTTGTAGATAACCAAAGGATGGTGTAATGAGCCTATTTTGGTCCTAATTAAGTGCATTGAGCTTCATTTGGTCTTACTTTGATCAATGGCTCCATTTTAGTTACTAGGATGTTGTAGATAACCAAAGGATGGTGTAATGAGCCTATTTTGGTCCTAATTGGGTGTATTGAGCTTCATTTGGTCTTACTTTGGTCAATTCATCCATTTTACTCACTAGGATGTTGTAGATAACCAAAGGATGATGTAATGAGCCTATTTTCGTCCTAATTGAGTGCATTGAGCTTCATTTGGTCTTACTATGGTCAATGGCTCCATTTTAGTTACTAGGATGTTGTAGATAACCAAAGGATGGTGTAAAGAGCCTATTTTGGTCCTAATTGGGTGTATTGAGCTTCATTTGGTCTTACTTTGGTCAATTCATCCATTTTAATCACTTGGATGTTGTAGATAACCAAAGGATGGTGTAATGAGCCTATTTTGGTCCTAATTGAGTGTATTGAGCTTCATTTGGTCTTACTTTGGTAAATTCATCCATTTTAGTCAATAGAATGGTGTAGGTAACCTATGGATGATATAATCACCCTATTTTGGTCCTAATTGAGTGTATTGAGCTTCATTTGGTCTTACTTTGGTCAAATCATCCATTTTAGTCACTAGAAAGGTGTAGGTAACCAAAGGATGATGTAATGAGCCTATTTTGGTCCTAATTGAGTGTATTGAGCTTCATTTCGTCTTACTTTGGTCAATGCCTCCATTTTAGTCACTAGGATGTTGTAGATAACCAAAGGATAGTGTAATGAGCCTATTTTGGTCCTAATTGAGTGTATTGAGCTTCATTTGGTCTTACTTTGGTAAATTCTTCCATTTTAGTCACTAGAAAGGTGTAGGTAACCTAAGGATGATATAATGAGCCTATTTTGGTCCTAATTGAGTGTATTGAGCTTCATTTGGTCTTACTTTGGTCAATGGCTCCATTTTACTCACTAGGATGTTGTAGATAACCAAAGGATGATGTAATGAGCCTATTTCCGTCCTAATTGAGTGCATTGAGCTTCATTTGGTCTTACTTTGGTCAATGGCTCCATTTTAGTCACTAGGATGTTGTAGATAACCAATGGATGATGTAATGAGCCTATTTTGGTCCTAATTGAGTGTATTGAGCTTCATTTGGTCTTACTTTGGTCAATTCATCCATTTTAGTCACTAGGAAGGTGTAGGTAACCAGAGGATGATGTAATGAGCCAATTTTTGTTCTGATTGACTGTATTTAGCTTCATTTCGACTTACTTTGGTCAATGCCTCCATTATAGTCACTAGGATGTTGTAGATAAAAAAAGGATGGTGCAATGAACCTATTTTGGTCCTAATTGAGTATATTGATCTTCATTTGGTCTTACTTTGGTCAATTCATCCATTTTAGTCACTAGGAAGGTGTAGGTAACCAACGGATGATATAATGAGCCTATTTTTGTTCTAATTGAGTGTATTGAGCTTCATTTCGTCTTACTTTGTTCAACGCCTCCATTTTAGTCACTAGGATGTTGTAGATAACCAAAGAATGGTGCAATGAACCTATTTTGGTCCTAATTGAGTATATTGAGCTTCATTTGGTCATACTTTGGTCAATTCATCCATTTTAGTCACTAGAAAGGTGTAGGTAACCAAAGGATGATGTAATGAGCCTATTTTGGTCCTAATTGAGTGTATTGAGCTTCATTTGGTCTTACTTTGGTCAATGGCTCCATTTTAGTCACTAGGATGTTGTAGATAACCAAAGGATAGTGTAATGAGCCTATTTTGGTCCTAATTGAGTGTATTGAGCTTCATTTGGTCTTACTTTGGTAAATTCTTCCATTTTAGTCACTAGAAAGGTGTAGGTAACCTAAGGATGATATAATGAGCCTATTTTGGTCCTAATTGAGTGTATTGAGCTTCATTTGGTCTTACTTTGGTCAATGGCTCCATTTTACTCACTAGGATGTTGTAGATAACCAAAGGATGATGTAATGAGCCTATTTCCGTCCTAATTGAGTGCATTGAGCTTCATTTGGTCTTACTTTGGTCAATGGCTCCATTTTAGTCACTAGGATGTTGTAGATAACCAATGGATGATGTAATGAGCCTATTTTGGTCCTAATTGAGTGTATTGAGCTTCATTTGGTCTTACTTTGGTCAATTCATCCATTTTAGTCACTAGGAAGGTGTAGGTAACCAGAGGATGATGTAATGAGCCAATTTTTGTTCTGATTGACTGTATTTAGCTTCATTTCGACTTACTTTGGTCAATGCCTCCATTGTAGTCACTAGGATGTTGTAGATAAAAAAAGGATGGTGCAATGAACCTATTTTGGTCCTAATTGAGTATATTGATCTTCATTTGGTCTTACTTTGGTCAATTCATCCATTTTAGTCACTAGGAAGGTGTAGGTAACCAACGGATGATATAATGAGCCTATTTTTGTTCTAATTGAGTGTATTGAGCTTCATTTCGTCTTACTTTGTTCAATGCCTCCATTTTAGTCACTAGGATGTTGTAGATAACCAAAGAATGGTGCAATGAACCTATTTTGGTCCTAATTGAGTATATTGAGCTTCATTTGGTCATACTTTGGTCAATTCATCCATTTTAGTCACTAGAAAGGTGTAGGTAACCAAAGGATGATGTAATGAGCCTATTTTGGTCCTAATTGAGTGTATTGAGCTTCATTTGGTCTTACTTTGGTCAATGGCTCCATTTTAGTCACTAGGATGTTGTAGATAACCAAAGGATAGTGTAATGAGCCTATTTTGGTCCTAATTGAGTGTATTGAGCTTCATTTGGTCTTACTTTGGTAAATTCTTCCATTTTAGTCACTAGAAAGGTGTAGGTAACCTAAGGATGATATAATGAGCCTATTTTGGTCCTAATTGAGTGTATTGAGCTTCATTTGGTCTTACTTTGGTCAATGGCTCCATTTTACTCACTAGGATGTTGTAGATAACCAAAGGATGATGTAATGAGCCTATTTCCGTCCTAATTGAGTGCATTGAGCTTCATTTGGTCTTACTTTGGTCAATGGCTCCATTTTAGTCACTAGGATGTTGTAGATAACCAATGGATGATGTAATGAGCCTATTTTGGTCCTAATTGAGTGTATTGAGCTTCATTTGGTCTTACTTTGGTCAATTCATCCATTTTAGTCACTAGGAAGGTGTAGGTAACCAGAGGATGATGTAATGAGCCAATTTTTGTTCTGATTGACTGTATTTAGCTTCATTTCGACTTACTTTGGTCAATGCCTCCATTTTAGTCACTAGGATGTTGTAGATAAAAAAGGATGGTGCAATGAACCTATTTTGGTCCTAATTGAGTATATTGATCTTCATTTGGTCTTACTTTGGTCAATTCATCCATTTTAGTCACTAGGAAGGTGTAGGTAACCAACAGATGATATAATGAGCCTATTTTTGTTCTAATTGAGTGTATTGAGCTTCATTTCGTCTTACTTTGTTCAATGCCTCCATTTTAGTCACTAGGATGTTGTAGATAACCAAAGAATGGTGCAATGAACCTATTTTGGTCCTAATTGAGTATATTGAGCTTCATTTGGTCATACTTTGGTCAATTCATCCATTTTAGTCACTAGAAAGGTGTAGGTAACCAAAGGATGATGTAATGAGCCTATTTTGGTCCTAATTGAGTGTATTGAGCTTCATTTGGTCTTACTTTGGTCAATGGCTCCATTTTAGTCACTAGGATGTTGTAGATAACCAAAGGATAGTGTAATGAGCCTATTTTGGTCCTAATTGAGTGTATTGAGCTTCATTTGGTCTTACTTTGGTAAATTCTTCCATTTTAGTCACTAGAAAGGTGTAGGTAACCTAAGGATGATATAATGAGCCTATTTTGGTCCTAATTGAGTGTATTGAGCTTCATTTGGTCTTACTTTGGTCAATGGCTCCATTTTACTCACTAGGATGTTGTAGATAACCAAAGGATGATGTAATGAGCCTATTTCCGTCCTAATTGAGTGCATTGAGCTTCATTTGGTCTTACTTTGGTCAATGGCTCCATTTTAGTCACTAGGATGTTGTAGATAACCAATGGATGATGTAATGAGCCTATTTTGGTCCTAATTGAGTGTATTGAGCTTCATTTGGTCTTACTTTGGTCAATTCATCCATTTTAGTCACTAGGAAGGTGTAGGTAACCAGAGGATGATGTAATGAGCCAATTTTTGTTCTGATTGACTGTATTTAGCTTCATTTCGACTTACTTTGGTCAATGCCTCCATTTTAGTCACTAGGATGTTGTAGATAAAAAAAGGATGGTGCAATGAACCTATTTTGGTCCTAATTGAGTATATTGATCTTCATTTGGTCTTACTTTGGTCAATTCATCCATTTTAGTCACTAGGAAGGTGTAGGTAACCAACGGATGATATAATGAGCCTATTTTTGTTCTAATTGAGTGTATTGAGCTTCATTTCGTCTTACTTTGTTCAATGCCTCCATTTTAGTCACTAGGATGTTGTAGATAACCAAAGAATGGTGCAATGAACCTATTTTGGTCCTAATTGAGTATATTGAGCTTCATTTGGTCATACTTTGGTCAATTCATCCATTTTAGTCACTAGAAAGGTGTAGGTAACCAAAGGATGATGTAATGAGCCTATTTTGGTCCTAATTGAGTGTATTGAGCTTCATTTGGTCTTACTTTGGTCAATGGCTCCATTTTAGTCACTAGGATGTTGTAGATAACCAAAGGATAGTGTAATGAGCCTATTTTGGTCCTAATTGAGTGTATTGAGCTTCATTTGGTCTTACTTTGGTAAATTCTTCCATTTTAGTCACTAGAAAGGTGTAGGTAACCTAAGGATGATATAATGAGCCTATTTTGGTCCTAATTGAGTGTATTGAGCTTCATTTGGTCTTACTTTGGTCAATGGCTCCATTTTACTCACTAGGATGTTGTAGATAACCAAAGGATGATGTAATGAGCCTATTTCCGTCCTAATTGAGTGCATTGAGCTTCATTTGGTCTTACTTTGGTCAATGGCTCCATTTTAGTCACTAGGATGTTGTAGATAACCAATGGATGATGTAATGAGCCTATTTTGGTCCTAATTGAGTGTATTGAGCTTCATTTGGTCTTACCTTGGTCAATTCATCCATTTTAGTCACTAGGAAGGTGTAGGTAACCAGAGGATGATGTAATGAGCCAATTTTGTTCTGATTGACTGTATTTAGCTTCATTTCGACTTACTTTGGTCAATGCCTCCATTTTAGTCACTAGGATGTTGTAGATAAAAAAAGGATGGTGTAATGAACCTATTTTGGTCCTAATTGAGTATATTGATCTTCATTTGGTCTTACTTTGGTCAATTCATCCATTTTAGTCACTAGGAAGGTGTAGGTAACCAAAGGATGATATAATGAGCCTATTTTGGTTCTAATTGAGTGTATTGAGCTTCATTTCGTCTTACTTTGTTCAATGCCTCCATTTTAGTCACTAGGATGTTGTAGATAACCAAAGAATGGTGCAATGAACCTATTTTGGTCCTAATTGAGTATATTGAGCTTCATTTGGTCATACTTTGGTCAATTCATCCATTTTAGTCACTAGAAAGGTGTAGGTAACCAAAGGATGATGTAATGAGCCTATTTTGGTCCTAATTGAGTGTATTGAGCTTCATTTGGTCTTACTTTGGTCAATGGCTCCATTTTAGTCACTAGGATGTTGTAGATAACCAAAGGATAGTGTAATGAGCCTATTTTGGTCCTAATTGAGTGTATTGAGCTTCATTTGGTCTTACTTTGGTAAATTCTTCCATTTTAGTCACTAGAAAGGTGTAGGTAACCTTAGGATGATATAATGAGCCTATTTTGGTCCTAATTGAGTGTATTGAGCTTCATTTGGTCTTACTTTGGTCAATGGCTCCATTTTACTCACTAGGATGTTGTAGATAACCAAAGGATGATGTAATGAGCCTATTTCGTCCTAATTGAGTGCATTGAGCTTCATTTGGTCTTACTTTGGTCAATGGCTCCATTTTAGTCACTAGGATGTTGTAGATAACCAATGGATGATGTAATGAGCCTATTTTGGTCTAATTGAGTGTATTGAGCTTCATTTGGTCTTACTTTGGTCAATTCATCCATTTTAGTCACTAGGAAGGTGTAGGTTACCAGAGGATGATGTAATGAGCCAATTTTTGTTCTGATTGACTGTATTTAGCTTCATTTCGACTTACTTTGGTCAATGCCTCCATTTTAGTCACTAGGATGTTGTAGATAAAAAAGGATGGTGCAATGAACCTATTTTGGTCCTAATTGAGTATATTGATCTTCATTTGGTCTTACTTTGGTCAATTCATCCATTTTAGTCACTAGGAAGGTGTAGGTAACCAACGGATGATATAATGAGCCTATTTTTGTTCTAATTGAGTGTATTGAGCTTCATTTCGTCTTACTTTGTTCAATGCCTCCATTTTAGTCACTAGGATGTTGTAGATAACCAAAAGAATGGTGCAATGAACCTATTTTGGTCCTAATTGAGTATATTGAGCTTCATTTGGTCATACTTTGGTCAATTCATCCATTTTAGTCACTAGAAAGGTGTAGGTAACCAAAGGATGATGTAATGAGCCTATTTTGGTCCTAATTGAGTGTATTGAGCTTCATTTGGTCTTACTTTGGTCAATGCTCCATTTTAGTCACTAGGATGTTGTAGATTACCAAAGGATAGTGTAATGAGCCTATTTTGGTCCTAATTGAGTGTATTGAGCTTCATTTGGTCTTACTTTGGTCAATGGCTCCATTTTAGTCACTAGGAGTTGTAGATAACCAAAGGATGTGTAATGAGCCTATTTTGTCCTAATTGAGTGTATTGAGCTTCATTTAGTCTTACTTTGGTAATTCATCCATTTTAGTCACTAGGATGTTGTAGATAATCAAAGGATGATGTAATGAGCCTATTTTCGTCCTAATTGAGTGCATTGAGCTTCATTTGGTCTTACTTTGGTCAATGGCTCCATTTAGTCACTAGGATGTTGTCGATAACCAAAGGATGATGTAATCAGCCTATTTTGGTCCTAATTGAGTGTATTGAGCTTCATTTGGTCTTACTTTGGTCAATTCATCCATTTTAGTCACTAGGAAGGTGTAGGTAACAGAGGATGATGTAATGAGCATTTTTGTTCTATTGACTGTATTTGCTTCATTTCGACTTACTTTGGTCAATGCCTCCATTTAGTCACTAGGATGTTGTAGATAAAAAGGATGGTGCAATGAACCTATTTTGGTCCTAATTGAGTATTTGATCTCATTTGGTCTTACTTTGGTCAATTCATCCATTTAGTCACTAGGAAGGTGTAGGTAACCACGGATGATAATGAGCCTATTTTTGTTCTATTGAGTGTATTGAGCTTCATTTCGTCTTACTTTGTTCAATGCCTCCATTTTAGTCACTAGGATGTTGTAGATAACCAAAGATGGTGCAATGAACCTATTTTGGTCTAATTGAGTATATTGAGCTTCATTTGGTCATACTTTGGTCAATTCATCCATTTTAGTCACTAGAAAGGTGTAGGTAACCAAAGGATGATGTAATGAGCCTATTTTGGTCCTAATTGAGTGTATTGAGCTTCATTTGGTCTTACTTGGTCAATGGCTCCATTTTAGTCACTAGGATGTTGTAGATACAAAGGATAGTGTAATGAGCCTATTTTGGTCTAATTGAGGTGTATTGAGCTTCATTTGGTCTTACTTTGGTCAATCTCCATTTTAGTCACGAGGGTGAGGACCTAGGATGATAAAATTTTGTCCTATTGAGTGATGGCTTCATTGGTCTACTTGCAATCTCTTTTATCATAGGATGATGTAATCCAAATGATGACCTATTTCGTCCTAATTGAGTGCATTGAGCTTCATTTGGTCTTACTTTGGTCAATGGCTCCATTTTAGTCACTAGGTGTTGTAGATACCAAGGATGATGTAATGAGCCTATTTTGGTCCTATGAGTGTATTGAGCTTCATTTGGTCTTACTTTGGTCAATTCATCCATTTTAGTCACTAGGAAGGTAGGTAACAAGGATGATGTATGAGCCTTTTTGTCTATTGATGTATTTAGTTCATTTCGACTTTGGTCATGCCTCATTTTAGTCACTAGGATGTTGTGATAAAAGGATGGTAATGACCTATTTTCGTCCTATTGAGTATTTGCTTCATTTGGTCTTACTTTGGTCATTCATCCATTATCACTAGGAGTGTAGTAACCAAGGATGATTAATGAGCCTATTTTCGTCTATTGAGTGTATTGAGCTTCATTTGGTCTTACTTTGGTCAATGGCTCCATTTTAGTCACTAGGATGTTGTAGATAACCAAAGATGAGTAATGAGCCTATTTTGTCCTAATTGAGTATTGAGCTTCATTTGGTCTTACTTTGGTCAATTCATCCATTTTAGTCACTAGGAAGGTGTAGGTAACCAAAGGATGATGTAATGAGCCTATTTTGTTCTAATTGAGTATTGAGCTTCATTTGTCTTACTTTGGTCAATGGCTCCATTTTAGTCACTAGGATGTTGTAGATAACCACCAGAAGGATGGCGGGATTTTTTTTTTGGGGTAGATGTTGAGCCTATTTTGGTCCTAATTGAGTGATTGAGCTTCATTTGGTCTTACTTTGGTCAATGCTCCATTTTTAGTCACTAGGATGTGTAGGATAACCCAAGGATGAGTTAATGAGCCTATTTTGGTCCTAATTGAGTGTATTAGAGGCTTCATTTGGTCTTACTTTGGTCAATGGCTCCATTTTACTCACTAGGATGTTGTAGGATAACCAAAGGATGATGTAATGAGCCTATTTCGTCCTAATTGAGTGTTTGCTTCATCTGGTCTTACTTTGGTCAATGGCTCCATTTTATCACTAGGATGTTGTAGATAACCAAAGGTGATGTAATGAGCCTATTTTGGTCCTAATTGGAGTTGTATTGAGCTTCATTTGGTCTTACTTGGTCAATTCATCCCATTTTAGTCACTAGGAAGGTGTAGTAACCAGAGGATGATGTAATGAGCCAATTTTTGTTCTAATTGATGTATTAGCTTCATTTCGACTTACTTTGGTCAATGCTCCATTTTAGTCACTAGGATGTTGTAGATAAAAAGGATGGTGTAATGAACCTTATTTTGGTCCTAATGAGTTATTGATCTTCATTGGTCTTACTTTGGTCAATTCATCCATTTTAGTCACTAGGAAGGTGTAGGTAACCAACGGATGATATAATGAGCCTATTTTTGTTCTAATTGAGTGTATTGAGCTTCATTTCGTCTTACTTTGTCAATGCCTCCATTTTAGTCACTAGGATGTTGTAGATAACCAAAGAATGGTGCAATGAACCTATTTTGGTCCTAATTGAGTATATTGAGCTTCATTTGGTCATACTTTGGTCATTCATCCATTTTAGTCACTAGAAAGGTGTAGGTAACCAAAGGATGATGTAATGAGCCTATTTTTGGTCCTAATTGAGTGTATTGAGCTTCATTTGGTCTTACTTTGGTCAATGGCTCCATTTTTAGTCACTAGGATGTTGTAGATAACCAAAGGATAGTGTAATGAGCCTATTTTGGTCCTAATTGAGTGTATTGAGCTTCATTTGGTCTTACTTTGGTCAATTCATTCCATTTTAGTCACTAGGAAGGTGTAGGTAACCAGAGGATGATATAATGAGCCTATTTTTGTTCCTAATTGACTGTATTGAGCTTCATTTCGTCTTACTTTGGTCAATGGCTCCATTTTAGTCACTAGGATGTTGTAGATAACCAAAGGATGGTGTAATGAACCTATTTTCCGTCCTAATCGAGTGCATTGAGCTTCATTTGGTCTTACTTTGGTCAATTGCATCCATTTTAGTCACTAGAAAGGTTGTAGTAACCAAAGGATGATGTAATGAGCCTATTTTGGTCCTAATTGAGTGTATTGAGCTTCATTTGGTCTTACTTTGGTCAATTCATCCATTTTAGTCACTAGGAAGGTGTAGGTTACCAGAGGATGATGTAATGAGCCAATTTTTGTTCTGATTGACTGTATTTAGCTTCATTTCGACTTACTTTGGTCAATGCCTCCATTTTAGTCACTAGGATGTTGTAGATAAAAAAAGGATGGTGCAATGAACCTATTTTGGTCCTAATTGAGTGTATTGAGCTTCATTTGGTCTTACTTTGGTCAATTCATCCATTTTAGTCACTAGGAAGGTGTAGGTAACCAACGGATGATATAATGAGCCTATTTTTGTTCTAATTGAGTGTATGAGCTTCATTTCGTCTTACTTTGTTCAATGCCTCCATTTTAGTCACTAGGATGTTGTAGATAACCAAAGAATGGTGCAATGAACCTATTTTGGTCCTAATTGAGTATATTGAGCTTCATTTGGTCATACTTTGGTCAATTCATCCATTTTAGTCACTAGAAAGGTGTAGGTAACCAAAGGATGATGTAATGAGCCTATTTTGGTCCTAATTGAGTGTATTGAGCTTCATTTGGTCTTACTTTGGTCAATGGCTCCATTTTAGTCACTAGGATGTTGTAGATTACCAAAGGATAGTGTAATGAGCCTATTTTGGTCCTAATTGAGTGTATTGAGCTTCATTTGGTCTTACTTTGGTCAATGGCTCCATTTTAGTCACTAGGATGTTGTAGATAACCAAAGGATAGTGTAATGAGCCTATTTTGGTCCTAATTGAGTGTATTGAGCTTCATTTAGTCTTACTTTGGTAAATTCATCCATTTTAGTCACTAGGATGTTGTAGATAATCAAAGGATGATGTAATGAGCCTATTTTCGTCCTAATTGAGTGCATTGAGCTTCATTTGGTCTTACTTTGGTCAATGGCTCCATTTTAGTCACTAGGATGTTGTCGATAACCAAAGGATGATGTAATCAGCCTATTTTGGTCCTAATTGAGTGTATTGAGCTTCATTTGGTCTTACTTTGGTCAATTCATCCATTTTAGTCACTAGGAAGGTGTAGGTAACGAGAGGATGATGTAATGAGCCTATTTTTGTTCTAATTGACTGTATTTAGCTTCATTTCGACTTACTTTGGTCAATGCCTCCATTTTAGTCACTAGGATGTTGTAGATAAACAAAGGATGGTGCAATGAACCTATTTTGGTCCTAATGGAGTATATTGAGCTTCATTTGGTCTTACTTTGGTCAATTCATCCAGTTTAGTCACTAGGAAGGTGTAGGTAACCAACGGATGATATAATGAGCCTATTTTTGTTCTAATTGAGTGTATTGAGCTTCATTTCGTCTTACTTTGTTCAATGCCTCCATTTTAGTCACTAGGATGTTGTAGATAACCAAAGAATGGTGCAATGAACCTATTTTGGTCCTAATTGAGTATATTGAGCTTCATTTGGTCATACTTTGGTCAATTCATCCATTTTAGTCACTAGAAAGGTGTAGGTAACCAAAGGATGATGTAATGAGCCTATTTTGGTCCTAATTGAGTGTATTGAGCTTCATTTGGTCTTACTTTGGTCAATGGCTCCATTTTAGTCACTAGGATGTTGTAGATTACCAAAGGATAGTGTAATGAGCCTATTTTGGTCCTAATTGGGTGTATTGAGCTTCATTTGGTCTTACTTTGGTCAATGGCTCCATTTTAGTCACTAGGATGTTGTAGATAACCAAAGGATAGTGTAATGAGCCTATTTTGGTCCTAATTGAGTGTATTGAGCTTCATTTAGTCTTACTTTGGTAAATTCATCCATTTTAGTCACTAGGATGTTGTAGATAATCAAAGGATGATGTAATGAGCCTATTTTCGTCCTAATTGAGTGCATTGAGCTTCATTTGGTCTTACTTTGGTCAATGGCTCCATTTTAGTCACTAGGATGTTGTAGATAACCAAAGGATGATGTAATGAGCCTATTTTGGTCCTTATTGAGTGTATTGAGCTTCATTTGGTCTGACTTTGGTCAATTCATCCATTTTAGTCACTAGGAAGGTGTAGGTAACCAAAGGATGATGTAATGAGCCTATTTTTGTTCTAATTGAATGTATTTAGCTTCATTTCGACTTTGGTCAATGCCTCCATTTTAGTCACTAGGATGTTGTAGATAACCAAAGGATGATGTAATGAGCCTATTTTCGTCCTATTTGAGTGCATTGAGCTTCATTTGGTCTTACTTTGGTCAATGGCTCCATATTACTCACTAGGATGTTGTAGTTAACCAAAGGATGATGTAATGAGCCTATTTTCGTCCTAATTGAGTGCATTGAGCTTCATTTGGTCTTACTTTGGTCAATGCCTCCATTTTAGTCACTAGGATGTTGTCGATAACCAAAGGATGATGTAATCAGCCTATTTTGGTCCTAATTGAGTGTATTGAGCTTCATTTGGTCTTACTTTGGTCAATTCATCCATTTTAGTCACTAGGAAGGTGTAGGTAACGAGAGGATGATGTAATGAGCCTATTTTTGTTCTAATTGACTGTATTTAGCTTCATTTCGACTTACTTTGGTCAATGCCTCCATTTTAGTCACTAGGATGTTGTAGATAACCAAAGGATGTGCAATAAACCTATTTTGGTCCTAATTGATATATTGAGCTTCATTTCGTTTAGTTTGGTCAATTCATCCATTTTAGTCACTAGAAAGGTGTAGGTAACCAAAGGATGATGTAATGAGCCTATTTGTCCTAATTGAGTGTATTGAGCTTCATTTGGTCTTACTTTGGTCAATGCCTCCATTTTAGTCACTAGAAGTTGTAGATAACCAAAGGATAGTGTAATGAGCCTATTTTGGTCCTAATTGAGTGTATTGAGCTTCATTTGGTCTTACTTTGGTCAATGGCTCCATTTTAGTCACTAGAAAGTGTGTAGGTACCTAAGGATGATATAATGACCCTATTTTGGTCCTAATTGAGTGTATTGAGCTTCATTTGTCTTACTTTGGTCAATGGTCCATTTTACTCATAGGATGTTGTAGATAACCAAAGGATGATGTAATGAGCCTATTTTCGTCCTATTGAGATGATTGTGCTTACTTTATTTTTTTTTTTGTAGTCTTTGAGCTTTTTTTCTTATTTTGGTCTTAACTTTTTTTTGGTCCAATGGCTCATTTAGTCACTAGGATGTTGTAGATAACCAAGGATGATGGTATGAGCCTATTTGGTCCTATTGAGTGTATTGAGCTTCATTTGGTCTTACTTTGGTCAATTCATCCATTTTAGTCACTAGGAAGGTGTAGGTAACCAGAGGATGATGTAATGAGCCTATTTTTGTTCTAATTGACTGTATTTAGCTTCATTTCGACTTACTTTGGTCAATGCCTCCATTTTAGTCACTAGGATGTTGTAGATAAACAAAGGATGGTGCAATGAACCTATTTTGGTCCTAATTGAGTATATTGAGCTTCATTTGGTGTTACTTTGGTCAATTCATCCATTTTAGTCACTAAAAAGGTGTAGGTAACCAAAGGATGATGTAATGAGCCTATTTTGGTCCTAATTGAGTGTATTGAGCTTCATTTGGTCTTACTTTGGTCAATGCCTCCATTTTAGTCACTAGGATGTTGTAGATAACCAAAGGAGTGTAATGAGCCTATTTTGGTCCTAATTGAGTATATTGAGCTTCATTTCGTCTTACTTTGGTCAATTCATCCATTTTTAGTCACTAGAAAGGTGTAGGTAACCAAAGGATGATGTAATGAGCCTATTTTGGTCCTAATTGAGTGTATTGAGCTTCATTTGGTCTTACTTTGTCAATGGTCACCCAACCTACCTATTTGGTCCTAATTGAGTGTATTGAGCTTCATTTGTCTTACTTTGGTCAAATCCATTTTAGTCACTAGAAGGTGTAGGTAACCAAAGGATGATGTAATGAGCCTATTTTGGTCCTAATTGAGTGTATTGAGCTTCATTTGGTCTTACTTTGGTCAATGCTCCATTTTAGTCACAGTTGTAGATAACCAAAGGATAGTGTAATGAGCCTATTTTGGTCCTAATTGAGTGTATTGAGCTTCATTTGGTCTTACTTTGGTCAATCCATTTTAGTCACTAGAAAGGTGTAGGTAACCTAAGGATGATATAATGACCCTATTTTGGTCCTAATTGAGTGTATTGAGCTTCATTTTGTCTTACTTTGGTCAATGCTCCATTTTACTCACTAGGATGTTGTAGATAACCAAAGGATGATGTAATGACCTATTTTCGTCCTATTGAGTGCATTGAGCTTCATTTGGTCTTACTTTGGTCAATGGCTCCATTTTTACTCACTAGGATGTTGTAGATAACCAAAGGATGATGTAATGAGCCTATTTTGGTCCTAATTGAGTGTATTGAGCTTCATTTGGTCTTACTTTGGTCAATTCATCCATTTTAGTCACTAGGAAGGTGTAGGTAACCAAGGATGATGTAATGAGCCTATTTTTGTTCTAATTGACTGTATTTAGCTTCATTTCTCTTACTTTGGTCAATGCCTCCATTTTAGTCACTAGGATGTTGTAGATAAACAAAGGATGGTGCAATGAACCTATTTTGGTCCTAATTGAGTATATTGAGCTTCATTTGGTCTTACTTTGGTCAATTCATCCATTTTAGTCACTAGGAAGGTGTAGGTAACCAAAGGATGATGTAATGAGCCTATTTTTGTCTAATTGAGTGTATTGAGCTTCATTTTCTTACTTTGGTCAATGCCTCATTTTAGTCACTAGGATGTTGTAGATAACCAAAGGATGGTGCAATGAACCTATTTTGGTCCTAATTGAGTATATTGAGCTTCATTTGGTCTTACTTTGGTCAATTCATCCATTTTAGTCACTAGAAAGGTGTAGGTAACCAAAGGATGATGTAATGAGCCTATTTTGGTCCTAATTGAGTGTATTGAGCTTCATTTGGTCTTACTTTGGTCAATGCCTCCATTTTAGTCACTAGGATGTTGTAGATAACCAAAGGATAGTGTAATGAGCCTATTTTGGTCCTAATTGAGTATATTGAGCTTCATTTGGTCTTACTTTGGTAAATTCATCCATTTTAGTCACTAG
Source organism: Aeschynomene evenia (assembly GCA_013621005.1). Lineage (NCBI taxonomy): Eukaryota > Viridiplantae > Streptophyta > Magnoliopsida > Fabales > Fabaceae > Aeschynomene > Aeschynomene evenia. The sequence goes on along the minus strand of RYYW01000134.1, from coordinate 70,375 downwards.
AAAGGTGTAGGTAACCTAAGGATGATATAATGACCCTATTTTGGTCCTAATTGAGTGTATTGAGCTTCATTTGGTCTTACTTTGGTCAATGGCTCCATTTTACTCACTAGGATGTTGTAGATAACCAAAGGATGATGTAATGAGCCTATTTTCGTCCTATTGAGCATTCATTTTGTCTTACTTTGGTCAATGGCTCCATTTTAGTCACTAGGATGTTGTAGATAACCAAAGGATGATGTAATGAGCCTATTTTGGTCCTAATTGAGTGTATTGAGCTTCATTTGGTCTTACTTTGGTCAATGCCTCATTTTAGTCACTAGGATGTTGTAGATAACCAAAGGATGGTGCAATGAACCTATTTTGGTCCTAATTGAGTATATTCAGCTTCATTTCGGTCTTAGTTTGGTCAATTCATCCATTTTAGTCACTAGAAAGGTGTAGGTAACCAAAGGATGATGTAATGAGCCTATTTTGGTCCTAATTGAGTGTATTGAGCTTCATTTGGTCTTACTTTGGTCAATAGCTCCATTTTAGTCACTAGAAAGTTGTAGATAACCAAAGGATAGTGTAATGAGCCTATTTTGGTCCTAATTGAGTGTATTGAGCTTCATTTGGTCTTACTTTGGTCAATGGCTCCATTTTAGTCACTAGAAAGGTGTAGGTAACCTAAGGATGATATAATGACCCTATTTTGGTCCTAATTGAGTGTATTGAGCTTCATTTGTCTTACTTTGGTCAATGGCTCCATTTTACTCACTAGGATGTTGTAGATAACCAAAGGATGATGTAATGAGCCTATTTTCGTCCTAATTGAGTGCATTGAGCTTCATTTGGTCTTACTTTGGTCAATGGCTCCATTTTAGTCACTAGGATGTTGTAGATAACCAAAGGATGATGTAATGAGCCTATTTTGGTCCTAATTGAGTGTATTGAGCTTCATTTGGTCTTACTTTGGTCAATTCATCCATTTTAGTCACTAGGAAGGTGTAGGTAACCAGAGGATGATGTAATGAGCCTATTTTTGTTCTAATTGAGTGTATTTAGCTTCATTTGACTTACTTTGGTCAATGCTCCATTTTAGTCACTAGGATGTTGTAGATAAACAAAGGATGGTGCAATGAACCTATTTTGGTCCTAATTGAGTATATTGAGCTTCATTTGGTCTTACTTTGGTCAATTCATCCATTTTAGTCACTAGAAAGGTGTAGGTAACCAAAGGATGATGTAATGAGCCTATTTTGGTCCTAATTGAGTGTATTGAGCTTCATTTCATCTTACTTTGGTCAATGCCTCCATTTTAGTCACTAGGATGTTGTAGATAACCAAAGGATAGTGTAATGAGCCTATTTTGGTCCTAATTGAGTATATTGAGCTTCATTTCGTCTTAGTTTGGTCAATTCATCCATTTTAGTCACTAGAAAGGTGTAGGTAACCAAAGGATGATGTAATGAGCCTATTTTGGTCCTAATTGAGTGTATTGAGCTTCATTTGGTCTTACTTTGGTCAATGCCTCATTTTTAGTCACTAGGATGTTGTAGATAACCAAAGGATGGTGCAATGAACCTATTTTGGTCCTAATTGAGTATATTGAGCTTCATTTGGTCTTAGTTTGGTCAATTCATCCATTTTAGTCACTAGAAAGGTGTAGGTAACCAAAGGATGATGTAATGAGCCTATTTTGGTCCTAATTGAGTGTATTGAGCTTCATTTGGTCTTACTTTGGTCAATGGCTCCATTTTAGTCACTAGGATGTTGTAGATAACCAAAGGATGGTGTAATGAGCCTATTTTGGTCCTAATTGAGTGTATTGAGCTTCATTTGGTCTTACTTTGGTCAATGGCTCCATTTTAGTCACTAGAAAGGTGTAGGTAACCTAAGGATGATATAATGACCCTATTTTCGTCCTAATTGAGTGTATTGAGCTTCATTTGGTCTTACTTTGGTCAATGGCTCCATTTTACTCACTAGGATGTTGTAGATAACCAAAGGATGATGTAATGAGCCTATTTTCGTCCTATTGAGTGCATTGAGCTTCATTTGGTCTTACTTTGGTCAATGGTAGTAGGTAACCAAAGGATGATGTAATGAGCCTATTTTGGTCCTAATTGAGTGTATTGAGCTTCATTTGACTTTGGTCAATTCATCCATTTTAGTCACTAGGAAGGTGTAGGTAACCAAGGATGATGTAATGAGCCTATTTTTGTTCTAATTGAGTGTATTAGCTTCATTTCCTTACTTTGGTCTCCATTTTAGTCACTAGGATGTTGTAGATAACCAAAGGATGGTGTAATGAGCCTATTTTGGTCCTAATTGAGTGTATTGAGCTTCATTTGGTCTTACTTTGGTCATCCATTTTAGTCACTAGAAAGGTGTAGGTAACCATTAATTATTTTGGTCCTAATTGAGTGTATTGAGCTTCATTTGGTCTTATGGTCAATGGCTCCATTTTAGTCACTTGTAGGTAACCTAAGGATGATATAATGACCCTATTTTGGTCCTAATTGAGTGTATTGAGCTTCATTTGGTCTTACTTTGGTCAATGGCTCCATTTTACTCACTAGGATGTAGTAACCAATGGATGATGTAATGACCCTATTTTGGTCCTATTGAATTTGTCTTACTTTGGTCAATGGCTCCATTTTAGTCACTAGGATGTTGTAGATAACCAAAGGATGATGTAATGAGCCTATTTTGGTCCTAATTGAGTGTATTGAGCTTCATTTGGTCTTACTTTGGTCAATTCATCCATTTTAGTCACTAGGAAAGTGTAGGTAACCAAGGATGGTCCTTATTAGTGTATTAGCTTCATTTTCTTACTTTGGTGTCACTATTGAGCTGCAATGAACCATTTTGGTCCTTACTTTGAGCTTCATTTGGTCTTAGTTTGGTCAATTCATCCATTTTAGTCACTAGAAAGGTGTAGGTAACCAAAGGATTGATGTAATGAGCCTATTTTGGAATTGAGTGAAACCAAAGGATGTTGGTAACCAATGAACCTCAATGGTCCATTTTAGTCACTAGAAAGGTGTAGTAACCTATTGATGATAATTTGTGAGCTTAGTTTGGTCCTAATTGTTCATGATTTTAGTCATTGGTCTTACTTTGGTCAATGGGCTAACCAAAGGATGATGTAATGAGCCTATTTTGGTCCACTCAGGAGTTTCACTTTGGTCTTAGGATGGTAATGAGTCCTGATTTTCGTCCTAATTGAGTGTTGTAGATCAACCAAAGTGTGGTAGATTATGTAATGAGCCTATTTTGGTCCTAATTGAGTGTATTGAGCTTCATTTGGTCTTACTTTGGTCAATGGCTCCATTTTAGTCACTAGAAAGGTGTAGGTACCTATGAATTCTATCCATTGAGCTTCAGTCTTACTTTGGTCAATGGCTCCATTTTACTCACTAGGAGTTGTTAGGATAACCCTAAGGATGAGCCTACCGGTCTACCTTCATTGAGCTTCATTTGGTCTTACTTTGGTCAATGGCTCCATTTTAGTCACTAGAAAGGTGTAGGTAACCAAGGATGATATAATGACCCTATTTTGGTCCTAATTGAGTGTATTGAGCTTCATTTGGTCTTACTTTGGTCAATGGCTAACCATGATTTGAGCCTATTTGGTCCTAATTGAGTGTATTGAGCTTCATTTGGACTTTGGTCAATTCATCCATTTTAGTCACTTATAGATAACCAAAGGATATGTAATGAGCCTATTTTTGGTCCTAATTGAGTGTATTGAGCTTCATTTGGTCTTACTTTGGTCAATGCCTCCATTTTAGTCACTAGGATGTTGTAGATAACCAAAGGATGTGCAATGAACCTATTTTGGTCCTAATTGAGTATATTGAGCTTCATTTGGTCTTACTTTGGTCAATTCATCCATTTTAGTCACTTGTATGAGTAACCAATTGTAATGTTCCTAATTGAGTGTATTGATCATTTGGTCTTACTTTGGTCAATGGTCACTCCATTTTAGTCACTAGGATGTTAGTGTATGGTGATGAACCTATTTTGGTCCAATTTGGTCTTAGTTTGGTCAATTCATCCATTTTAGTCACTAGAAAGGTGTAGGTAACCTGAGCCTATTTTGGTCCTAATTGAGTGTATTGAGCTTCATTTGGTCTTACTTTGGTCAACTCCATTTTAGTCACACCTGAGCCTTTTTGTCCTAATTGAGTGTATTGAGCTTCATTTGGTCTTACTTTGGTCAATGTCCATTTTAGTCACTAGGATGTTAGTATGTAATAACCTAAAGTGATGATGACCTATTTTGGTCCTATTGAGTGTATTGAGTGTATTGGTCAAGCATTTTAGTCACATTTGGATCTTATTTTGGTCCTATTGAGTCAATGGCTCACAGGTTTAACCTCACTGAGTGATGTTGTAGATAACCAAAGGAATGTAATGAGCCTATTTTGGTCCTATTGAGTGCATGTTGAGTCTTCTTTGGTCTTGGTCAAGGCTCACCTAGTCAAGGAGTAACCACCATGATAATTGAATCTTAATTGGAGTCCTCCAGTACTTTGGTTTAGGATGTTGTAGATAACCAAAGGTCCTTTAGTCAATGAGCCTATTTTGGTCCTAATTGAGTGTATTGAGCTTCATTTGGTCTTACTTTGGTCAATGGCTCCATTTTAGTCACTAGGATGTTGTAGATAACCAAAGGATAGTGTAATGAGTCTATTTTGGTCCTAATTGAGTGTATTGAGCTTCATTTGGTCTTACTTTGGTAAATTCATCCATTTTAGTCACTAGAAAGGTGTAGGTAACCTAGGATGATATAATGATTTTGGTCCTAATTGAGTGTATTGAGCTTCATTTGGTCTTACTTTGGTCAATGGCTCCATTTCACTCACTAGGATGTTGTAGATAACCAAAGGATGATGTAATGAGCCTATTTTCGTCCTATTTGAGTGCATTAAGCTTCATTTAGTCTTACTTTGGTCAATGGCTCCATTTTAGTCACTAGGATGTTGTAGATAACCAAAGGATGATGTAATGAGCCTATTTTGGTCCTAATTGAGTGTATTGAGCTTCATTTGGTCTTACTTTGGTCAATTCATCCATTTTAGTCACTAGGAAAGTGTAGGTAACCACAGGATGATGTAATGAGCCTATTTTTGTTCTTATTGAGTGTATTTAGCTTCATTTCAACTTACATTGGTCAATTCCTCCATTTTAGTCACTAGGATGTTGTAGATAATCAAAGGATAGTGCAATGAACCTATTTTGGTCCTAATTGAGTATATTGAGCTTCATTTGGTCTTACTTTGGTCAATTCATCCATTTTAGTCACTAGAAAGGTGTAGGTAACCAAAGGATTATGTAATGAGCCTATTTTGATCCTAATTGAGTGTATTGAGCTTCATTTGGTCTTACTTTGGTCAATGGCTCCATTTTAGTCACTAGAAAGGTGTAGGTAACCTAAGGATGATATAATGACCTATTTTGGTCCTAATTGAGTGTATTGAGCTTCATTGGTCTTACTTTGGTCAATGGCTCCATTTTACTCACATCACTAGGATGTTGAGTGGATAACACTAGAAAAGGATGATGAGTAATGGAGCCTTGGTCCTAATTGAGTGTATTGAGCTTCATTTGGTCTTACTTTGGTCAATGGCATTTTCACTTTAGGTCAGGATGATATAATGACCCTATTTTGGTCCTAATTGAGTGTATTGAGCTCAACTTTGGATGGTCACTAGGATGTTATAGATAACCAAAGGATGATGTAATGAGCCTATTTTGGTCCTAATTGAGTGTATTGAGCTTCATTTGGTCTTACTTTGGTCAATTCATCCATTTTAATCACTGGATGTTGTAGATAACCAAAGGATAGTGTAATGAGCCTATTTTTGTCCTAATTGAGTGTATTGAGCTTCATTTGGTCTTACTTTGGTCAATGCCTCCATTTTAGTCACTAGGATGTTGTAGATAACCAAAGGATGGTGCAATGAACCTATTTTGGTCCTAATTGAGTATATTGAGCTTCATTTGGTCTTACTTTGGTCAATTCATCCATTTTAGTCACTAGAAAGGTGTAGGTAACCAAAGGATGATGTAATGAGCCTATTTTTGTTCTAATTGAGTGTATTGAGCTTCATTTCATCTTACTTTGGTCAATGCCTCATCTTTTAGTCACTAGGATGTTGTAGATAACCAAAGGATGGTGCAATGAACCTATTTTGGTCCTAATTGAGTATATTGAGCTTCATTTGGTCTTAGTTTGGTCAATTCATCCATTTTAGTCACTAGAAAGGTGTAGGTAACCAAGGATGATGTAATGAGCCTATTTTGGTCCTAATTGAGTGTATTGAGCTTCATTTGGTCTTACTTTGGTCAATGGCTCCATTTTAGTCACTAGGATGTTGTAGATAACCAAAGGATAGTGTAATGACCCTATTTTTGTCCTAATTGAGTGTATTGAGCTTCATTTGGTCTTACTTTGGTCAATGCCTCCATTTTAGTCACTAGGATGTTGTAGATAACCAAAGGATGGTGCAATGAACCTATTTTGGTCCTAATTGAGTGTATTGAGCTTCATTTGGTCTTACTTTGGTCAATGGCTCCATTTTAGTCACTAGGATGTTGTAGATAACCAAAGGATAGTGCGATGAACCTATTTTGGTCCTAATTGAGTATATTGAGCTTCATTTGGTCTTACTTTGGTCAATTCATCCATTTTAGTCACTAGAAAGGTGTAGGTAAACAAAGGATTATGTAATGAGCCTATTTTGATCCTAATTGAGTGTATTGAGCTTCATTTGGTCTTACTTTGGTCAATGGCTCCATTTAGTCACTAGAAAGGTGTAGGTAACCTAAGGATGATATAATGACCCTATTTTGGTCCTAATTGAGTGTATTGAGCTTCATTGGTCTTACTTTGGTCAATGGCTCCATTTTACTCACTAGGATGTTGTAGATAACCAAAGGATGATGTAATGAGCCTATTTTCGTCCTAATTGAGTGCATTGAGCTTCATTTGGTCTTACTTTGTCAATGGCTCCATTTTAGTCACTAGGATGTTGTAGATAACCAAAGGATGGTGTAATGAGCCTATTTTGGTCCTAATTGGGTGTATTGAGCTTCATTTGGTCTTACTTTGGTAAATTCATCCATTTTAGTCACTAGAAAGGTGTAGGTAACCTAAGGATGATATAATGACCCTATTTTGGTCCTAATTGAGTGTATTGAGCTTCATTTGGTCTTACTTTGGTCAATGGCTCCATTTTAGACACTAGAAAGGTGTAGGTAACCTAAGGATGATATAATGACCCTATTTTGGTCCTAATTGAGTGTATTGAGCTTCATTTGGTCTTACTTTGGTCAATGGCTCCATTTTACTCACTAGGATGTTGTAGATAACCAAAGGATGATGTAATGAGCCTATTTTGGTCCTAATTGAGTGTATTGAGCTTCATTTGGTCTTACTTTGGTCAATTCATCCATTTTAATCACTAGGATGTTGTAGATAACCAAAGGATGTGTAATGAGCCTATTTTTGTCCTAATTGAGTGTATTGAGCTTCATTTGGTCTTACTTTGGTCAATGCCTCCATTTTAGTCACTAGGATGTTGTAGATAACCAAAGGATGGTGCAATGAACCTATTTTGGTCCTAATTGAGTATATTGAGCTTCATTTGGTCTTACTTTGGTCAATTCATCCATTTTAGTCACTAGAAAGGTGTAGGTAACCAAAGGATGATGTAATGAGCCTATTTTTGTTCTAATTGAGTGTATTGAGCTTCATTTCATCTTACTTTGGTCAATGCCTCATTTTAGTCACTAGGATGTTGTAGATAACCAAAGGATGGTGCAATGAACCTATTTTGGTCCTAATTGAGTATATTGAGCTTCATTTGGTCTTAGTTTGGTCAATTCATCCATTTTAGTCACTAGAAAGGTGTAGGTAACCAAAGGATGATGTAATGAGCCTATTTTGGTCCTAATTGAGTGTATTGAGCTTCATTTGGTCTTACTTTGGTCAATGGCTCCATTTTAGTCACTATATTGATAACCATTGAGAAGTAATGAGCCTAGATCAGTGGTCCTAATTGAGTGTATTGAGCTTCATTTTCTTACTTTGGTCAATTCCATTTTAGTTGTTGTAGATTTGCGATGAACCTATTTTGGTCCTAATTGAGTATATTGAGCTTCATTTGGTCTTACTTTGGTCAATTCATCCATTTTAGTCACTAGAAAGGTGTAGGTAACCAAAGGATTATGTAATGAGCCATTTTGATCCTAATTGAGTGTATTGAGCTTCATTTGGTCTTACTTTGGTCAATGGCTCCATTATAGTCACTAGAAAGGTGTAGGTAACCTAAGGATGATAAATGACCCTATTTTGGTCCTATTGAGTGTATTGAGCTTCATTGGTCTTACTTTGGTCAATGGCTCCATTTTACTCACTAGGATGTTGTAGATAACCAAAGGATGATGTAATGAGCCTATTTTCGTCCTAATTGAGTGTTGAGCTTCATTTGGTCTTACATTTGTCAATGGCTCCATTTTAGTCACTAGGATGTTGTAGATAACCAAAGATGGTGTAATGAGACTATTTTGGTCTAATTGGGTGTATTGAGCTTCATTTGGTCTTACTTTTGGTAAATTCATCATTTTAGTCACTAGAAAGGTGTAGGTAACCTAAGATGATATAATGACCCTATTTGGTCCGAATGAGTGTATTGAGCTTCATTTGGTCTTACTTTGGTCAATGGCTCCATTTAGACACTAGAAAGGTGTAGTAACCTAAGGATGATATAATGACCCTATTTTGGTCCTAATTGAGTGTATTGAGCTTCATTTGGTCTTACTTGGTCAATGGCTCCATTTTACTCACTAGGATGTTATAGATAACCAAAGGATGATGTAATGAGCCTATTTTGGTCCTAATTGAGTGTATTGAGCTTCATTTGGTCTTACTTTGGTCAATTCATCCATTTTAATCACTTGATGTTGTAGATGTAATGAGCCATTTTTTGTCCTAATTGAGTGTATTGAGCTTCATTTGGTCTTACTTTGGTCAATGCCTCCATTTTAGTCACTAGGATGTTGTAGATAACCAAAGGATGGTGCAATGAACCTATTTTGGTCCTAATTGAGTATATTGAGCTTCATTTGGTCTTACTTTGGTCAATTCATCCATTTTAGTCACTAGAAAGGTGTAGGTAACCAAAGGATGATGTAATGAGCCTATTTTCGTCCTAATTGAGTGCATTGAGCTTCATTTGGTCTTACATTGGTCAATGGCTCCATTTTAGTCACTAGGATGTTGTAGATAACCAAAGGATGGTGTAATGAGCCTATTTTGGTCCTAATTGGGTGTATTGAGCTTCATTTTGTCTTACTTTGGTCAATGGCTCCATTTTAGTCACTAGGATGTTGTAGATAACCAAAGGATGATGTAATGAGCCTATTTTGGTCCTAATTGAGTGTATTGAGCTTCATTTGGTCTTACTTTGGTCAATTCATCCATTTTAGTCACTAGGAAGGTGTAGGTAACCAGAGGATGATGTAATGAGCCTATTTTTGTTCTAATTGACTGTATTTAGCTTCATTTCGACTTACTTTGGTCAATGCCTCCATTTTAGTCACTAGGATGTTGTAGATAAACAAAGGATGGTGCAGTGAACCTATTTTGGTCCTAATTGAGTGTATTGAGCTTCATTTGGTCTTACTTTGGTCAATTCATCCATTTTAGTCCTAGGAAGGTGTAGGTAACCAAAGGATGATGTAATGAGCCTATTTTTGTTCTAACTGAGTGTATTGAGCTTCATTTCATCTTACTTTGGTCAATGCCTCATCTTTAGTCACTAGGATGTTGTAGATAACCAAAGGATGGTGCAATGAACCTATTTTGGTCCTAATTGAGTATATTGAGCTTCATTTGGTCTTAGTTTGGTCAATTCATCCATTTTAGTCACTAGAAAGGTGTAGGTAACCAAGGATGATGTAATGAGCCTATTTTGGTCCTAATTGAGTGTATTGAGCTTCATTGGTCTTACTTTGGTCAATGGCTCCATTTTAGTCACTAGGATGTTGTAGATAACCAAAGGATAGTGTAATGAGTCTATTTTGGTCCTAATTGAGTGTATTGAGCTTCATTGGTCTTACTTTGGTAAATTCATCCATTTTAGTCACTAGAAAGGTGTAGGTAACCTAAGGATGATATAATGACCCTATTTTGGTCCTAATTGAGTGTATTGAGCTTCATTTGGTCTTACTTTGGTCAATGGCTCCATTTCACTCACTAGGATATTGTAGATAACCAAAGGATGATGTAATGAGCCTATTTTCGTCCTATTTGAGTGCATTGAGCTTCATTTAGTCTTACTTTGGTCAATGGCTCCATTTTAGTCACTAGGATGTTGTAGATAACCAAAGGATGATGTAATGAGCCTATTTTGGTCCTAATTGAGTGTATTGAGCTTCATTTGGTCTTACTTTGGTCAATTCATCCATTTTAGTCACTAGGAAAGTGTAGGTAACCACAGGATGATGTAATGAGCCTATTTTTGTTCTTATTGAGTGTATTTAGCTTCATTTCAACTTACTTGGTCAATGGCTCATTTTAGTCACTAGGATGTTGTAGATAACCAAAGGATGGTGTAATGAGCCTATTTTTGGTCCTAATTGGGTGTATTGAGCTTCATTTGGTCTTACTTTTGGTAAATTCATCCATTTTAGTCACTAGAAAGGTGTAGGTAACCTAAGGATGATATAATGACCCTATTTTGGTCCTAATTGAGTGTATTGAGCTTCATTTGGTCTTACTTTGGTCAATGGCTCCATTTTAGTCACTAGAAAGGTGTAGGTAACCTAAGGATGATATAATGACCCTATTTTGGTCCTAATTGAGTGTATTGAGCTTCATTTGGTCTTACTTTGGTCAATGGCTCCATTTTACTCACTAGGATGTTATAGATAACCAAAGGATGATGTAATGAGCCTATTTTGGTCCTAATTGAGTGTATTAAGCTTCATTTGGTCTTACTTTGGTCAATTCATCCATTTTAATCACTTGGATGTTGTAGATAACCAAAGGATAGTGTAATGAGCCTATTTTTGTCCTAATTGAGTGTATTCAGCTTCATTTGGTCTTACTTTGGTCAATTCATCCATTTAGTCACTAGGAAAGTGTAGGTAACCACAGGATGATGTAATGAGCCTATTTTGTTCTTATTGAGTGTATTTAGCTTCATTTCACTTACTTTGGTCAATTCCTCCATTTTAGTCACTAGGATGTTGTAGATAACCAAAGGATAGTGCAATGAACCTATTTTGGTCCTAATTGAGTATATTGAGCTTCATTTTGTCTTACTTTGGTCAATTCATCCATTTTAGTCACTAGAAAGGTGTAGGTAACCAAAGGATATGTAATGAGCCTATTTTGATCCTAATTGAGTGTATTGAGCTTCATTTGGTCTTACTTTGGTCAATGGCTCCATTTTAGTCACTAGAAAGGTGTAGGTAACCTAAGGATGATATATGACCCTATTTTTGGTCCTAATTGAGTGTATTGAGCTTCATTGGTCTTACTTTGGTCAATGGCTCATTTTACTCACTAGGATGTTGTGATACCAAAGGATGATGTAATGAGCCTATTTTCGTCCTAATTGAGTGCATTGAGCTTCATTTTGTCTTACATTGGTCAATGGCTCCATTTTAGTCACTAGGATGTTGTAGATAACCAAAGGATGGTGTAATGAGCCTATTTTGGTCCTAATTGGGTGTATTGAGCTTCATTTGGTCTTACTTTTGGTAAATTCATCCATTTTAGTCACTAGAAAGGTGTAGGTAACCTAAGGATGATATAATGACCCTATTTTGGTCCTAATTGAGTGTATTGAGCTTCATTTGGTCTTACTTTGGTCAATGGCTCCATTTTAGACACTAGAAAGGTGTAGGTAACCTAAGGATGATATAATGACCCTATTTTGGTCCTAATGAGTGTATTGAGCTTCATTTGGTCTTACTTTGGTCAATGGCTCCATTTTACTCACTAGGATGTTATAGATAACCAAAGGATGATGTAATGAGCCTATTTTGGTCCTAATTGAGTGTATTGAGCTTCATTTGGTCTTACTTTGGTCAATTCATCCATTTTAATCACTTGGATGTTGTAGATAACCAAGGATAGTGTAATGAGCCTATTTTTGTCCTAATTGAGTGTATTGAGCTTCATTTGGTCTTACTTTGGTCAATGCCTCCATTTTAGTCACTAGGATGTTGTAGATAACCAAAGATGGTGCAATGAACCTATTTTGGTCCTAATTGAGTATTATTGAGCTTCATTTGGTCTTACTTTGGTCAATTCTCCATTTTAGTCACTAGAAAGGTGTAGGTAACCAAAGGATGATGTAATGAGCCTATTTTCGTCCTAATTGAGTGCATTGAGCTTCATTTGTCTTACATTGGTCAATGGCTCCATTTTAGTCACTAGGATGTTGTAGATAACCAAAGGATGGTGTAATGAGCCTATTTTGGTCCTAATTGGGGTGTATTGAGCTTCATTTTGTCTTACTTTGGTCAATGGCTCCATTTTAGTCACTAGGATGTTGTAGATAACCAAAGGATGATGTAATGAGCCTATTTTGGTCCTAATTGAGTGTATTGAGCTTCATTTGGTCTTACTTTGGTCAATTCATCCATTTTAGTCACTAGGAAGGTGTAGGTAACCAGAGGATGATGTAATGAGCCTATTTTTGTTCTAATTGACTGTATTTAGCTTCATTTCGACTTACTTTGGTCAATGCCTCCATTTTAGTCACTAGGATGTTGTAGATAAACAAAGGATGGTGCAGTGAACCTATTTTGGTCCTAATTGAGTGTATTGAGCTTCATTTGGTCTTACTTTGGTCAATTCATCCATTTTAGTCCTAGGAAGGTGTAGGTAACCAAAGGATGATGTAATGAGCCTATTTTGTTCTAACTGAGTGTATTGAGCTTCATTTCATCTTACTTTGGTCAATGCCTCATCTTTAGTCACTAGGATGTTGTAGATAACCAAGGATGGTGCAATGAACCTATTTTGGTCCTAATTGAGTATATTGAGCTTCATTTGGTCTTAGTTTGGTCAATTCATCCATTTTAGTCACTAGAAAGGTGTAGGTAACCAAAGGATGATGTAATGAGCCTATTTTGGTCCTAATTGAGTGTATTGAGCTTCATTTGGTCTTACTTTGGTCAATGGCTCCATTTTAGTCACTAGGATGTTGTAGATAACCAAAGGATAGTGTAATGAGTCTATTTTGGTCCTAATTGAGTGTATTGAGCTTCATTTGGTCTTACTTTGGTAAATTCATCCATTTTAGTCACTAGAAAGGTGTAGGTAACCTAAGGATGATATAATGACCCTATTTTGGTCCTAATTGAGTGTATTGAGCTTCATTTGGTCTTACTTTGGTCAATGGCTCCATTTCACTCACTAGGATATTGTAGATAACCAAAGGATGATGTAATGAGCCTATTTTCGTCCTATTTGAGTGCATTGAGCTTCATTTAGTCTTACTTTGGTCAATGGCTCCATTTTAGTCACTAGGATGTTGTAGATAACCAAAGGATGATGTAATGAGCCTATTTTGGTCCTAATTGAGTGTATTGAGCTTCATTTGCTCCTACTTTGGTCAATTCATCCATTTTAGTCACTAGGAAAGTGTAGGTAACCACAGGATGATGTAATGAGCCTATTTTGTTCTTATTGAGTGTATTTAGCTTCATTTCAACTTACTTTGGTCAATGGCTCCATTTTAGTCACTAGGATGTTGTAGATAACCAAAGGATGGTGTAATGAGCCTATTTTGGTCCTAATTGGTGTATTGAGCTTCATTTGGTCTTACTTTTGGTAAATTCATCATTTTAGTCACTAGAAAGGTGTAGGTAACCTAAGGATGATATAATGACCCTATTTTGGTCCTAATTGAGTGTATTGAGCTTCATTTGGTTTACTTTGGTCAATGGCTCCATTTTAGTCACTAGAAAGGTGTAGGTAACCTAAGGATGATATAATGACCCTATTTTGGTCCTAATTGAGTGTATTGAGCTTCATTTGGTCTTACTTTGGTCAATGGCTCCATTTTACTCACTAGGATGTTATAGATAACAAAGGATGATGTAATGAGCCTATTTTGGTCCTAATTGAGTGTATTAGCTTCATTTGTCTTACTTTGGTCATTATCCATTTTAATCACTTGATGTTGTGATAACAAAGGATAGTGTATGCCTATTTTGTCCTATTGAGTTATTCAGCTTCATTTGGTCTTACTTTGGTCAATTCATCCATTTAGTCACTAGGAAGTGTAGGTAACCACAGGATGATGTAATGAGCCTATTTTGTTCTTATTGAGTGTATTTAGCTTCATTTCAACTTACTTTGGTCAATTCCTCCATTTTAGTCACTAGGATGTTGTAGATAACCAAAGGATAGTGCAATGAACCTATTTTGGTCCTAATTGAGTATATTGAGCTTCATTTGGTCTTACTTTGGTCAATTCATCCATTTTAGTCACTAGAAAGGTGTAGGTAACCAAAGGATTATGTAATGAGCCTATTTTGATCCTAATTGAGTGTATTGAGCTTCATTTGGTCTTACTTTGGTCAATGGCTCCATTTTAGTCACTAGAAAGGTGTAGGTAACCTAAGGATGATATAATGACCCTATTTTGGTCCTAATTGAGTGTATTGAGCTTCATTGGTCTTACTTTGGTCAATGGCTCCATTTACTCACTAGGATGTTGTTGATAACCAAAGGATGATGTAATGAGCCTATTTTCGTCCTAATTGAGTGCATTGAGCTTCATTTGTCTTACATTGGTCAATGGCTCCATTTTAGTCACTAGGATGTTGTAGATAACCAAAGGATGGTGTAATGAGCCTATTTTGGTCCTAATTGGGTGTATTGAGCTTCATTTGGTCTTACTTTTGGTAAATTCATCCATTTTAGTCACTAGAAAGGTGTAGGTAACCTAAGGATGATATAATGACCCTATTTTGGTCCTAATTGAGTGTATTGAGCTTCATTTGGTCTTACTTTGGTCAATGCTCCATTTTAGACACTAGAAAGGTGTAGGTAACCTAAGGATGATATAATGACCCTATTTTGGTCCTAATTGAGTGTATTGAGCTTCATTTGGTCTTACTTTGGTCAATGGCTCCATTTCACTCACTAGGATATTGTAGATAACCAAAGGATGATGTAATGAGCCTATTTTCGTCCTATTTGAGTGCATTGAGCTTCATTTAGTCTTACTTTGGTCAATGGCTCCATTTTAGTCACTAGGATGTTGTAGATAACAAAGGATGATGTAATGAGCCTATTTTGGTCCTAATTGAGTTATTGAGCTTCATTTGCTCTACTTTGGTCAATTCATCCATTTTAGTCACTAGGAAAGTGTAGGTAACCACAGGATGATGTAATGAGCCTATTTTGTTCTTATTGAGTGTATTAGCTTCATTTCAACTTACTTTGGTCAATGGCTCCATTTTAGTCACTAGGATGTTGTAGATAACCAAAGGATGGTGTAATGAGCCTATTTTGGTCCTAAATTGGGTGTATTGAGCTTCATTTGGTCTTACTTTTGGTAAATTCATCCATTTTAGTCACTAGAAAGGTGTAGGTAACCTAAGGATGATATAATGACCTATTTTGGTCCTAATTGAGTGTATTGAGCTTCATTTGGTGCTTTAGCTGTTGGTCAAAGGTGGCTGACCATTTGTCACTAGAAAGGTAGTCTAGGTAACCCCTAAGGATAGTATATAATGACCCTATTTTGGTCCTAATTGAGTGTATTGAGCTTCATTTGTCTTACTTTGGTCAATGGCTCCATTTTACTCACTAGGATGTTGTAGATAACAAAGGATGATGTAATGAGCCTATTTTGGTCCTAATTGAGTGTATTAAGCTTCATTGGTCTTACTTGGTCAATGCTCCATTTTAATCACTGGATGTTGTAGATAACCAAAGGATAGTGTAATGAGCCTATTTTGTCCTAATTGAGTGTATTAGCTTCATTTGGTCTTACTTTGGTCAATTCATCCATTTTAGTCACTAGGAAAGTGTAGGTAACCACAGGATGATGTAATGAGCCTATTTTTGTTCTTATTGAGTGTATTTAGCTTCATTTCAACTTACTTTGGTCAATTCCTCCATTTTAGTCACTAGGATGTTGTAGATAACCAAAGGATAGTGCAATGAACCTATTTTGGTCCTAATTGAGTATATTGAGCTTCATTTGGTCTTACTTTGGTCAATTCATCCATTTTAGTCACTAGAAAGGTGTAGGTAACCAAAGGATTATGTATGAGCCTATTTTGATCCTAATTGAGTGTATTGAGCTTCATTTGGTCTTACTTTGGTCAATGGCTCCATTTTAGTCACTAGAAAGGTGTAGGTAACCTAAGGATGATATAATGACCCTATTTTGGTCCTAATTGAGTGTATTGAGCTTCATTGGTCTTACTTTGGTCAATGGCTCCATTTTACTCACTAGGATGTTGTGATAACCAAAGGATGATGTAATGAGCCTATTTTCGTCCTAATTGAGTGCATTGAGCTTCATTTTGTCTTACATTGGTCATGGCTCCATTTTAGTCACTAGGATGTTGTAGATAACCAAAGGATGGTGTAATGAGCCTATTTTGGTCCTAATTGGGTGTATTGAGCTTCATTTGGTCTTACTTTTGGTAAATTCATCCATTTTAGTCACTAGAAAGGTGTAGGTAACCTAAGGATGATATAATGACCCTATTTTGGTCCGAATTGAGTGTATTGAGCTTCATTTGGTCTTACTTTGGTCAATGGCTCCATTTTAGACACTAGAAAGGTGTAGGTAACCTAAGGATGATATAATGACCCTATTTTGGTCCTAATTGAGTGTATTGAGCTTCATTTGGTCTTACTTTGGTCAATGGCTCCATTTTACTCACTAGGATGTTATAGATAACCAAAGGATGATGTAATGAGCCTATTTTGGTCCTAATTGAGTGTATTGAGCTTCATTTGGTCTTACTTTGGTCAATTCATCCATTTTAATCACTTGGATGTTGTAGATAACCAAAGGATAGTGTAATGAGCCTATTTTTGTCCTAATTGAGTGTATTGAGCTTCATTTGGTCTTACTTTGGTCAATGCCTCCATTTTAGTCACTAGGATGTTGTAGATAACCAAAGGATGGTGCAATGAACCTATTTTGGTCCTAATTGAGTATATTGAGCTTCATTTGGTCTTACTTTGATCAATTCATCCATTTTAGTCAATAGAAAGGTGTAGGTAACCAAAGGATGATGTAATGAGCCTATTTTCGTCCTAATTGAGTGCATTGAGCTTCATTTGGTCTTACATTGGTCAATGGCTCCATTTTAGTCACTAGGATGTTGTAGATAACCAAAGGATGGTGTAATGAGCCTATTTTGGTCCTAATTGGTGTATTGAGCTTCATTTTGTCTTACTTTGGTCAATGGCTCCATTTTAGTCACTAGGATGTTGTAGATAACCAAAGGATGATGTAATGAGCCTATTTTGGTCCTAATTGAGTGTATTGAGCTTCATTTGGTCTTACGTTGGTCAATTCATCCATTTTAGTCACTAGGAAGGTGTAGGTAACCAGAGGATGATGTAATGAGCCTATTTTGGTTCTAATTGACTGTATTTAGCTTCATTTCAACTTACTTTGGTCAATGCCTCCATTTTAGTCACTAGGATGTTGTAGATAAACAAAGGATGGTGCAATGAACCTATTTTGGTCCTAATTGAGTATATTGAGCTTCATTTGGTCTTACTTTGGTCAATTCATCCATTTTAGTCACTAGGAAGGTGTAGGTAACCAAAGGATGATGTAATGAGCCTATTTTTGTTCTAATTGAGTGTATTGACCTTCATTTAATCTTACTTTGGTCAATGCCTCCATTTTAGTCACTAGGATGTTGTAGATAACCAAAGGATGGTGCAATGAACCTATTTTGGTCCTAATTGAGTATATTGAGCTTCATTTGGTCTTAGTTTGGTCAATTCATCCATTTTAGTCACTAGAAAGGTGTAGGTAACCAAAGGATGATGTAATGAGCCTATTTTGGTCCTAATTGAGTGTATTGAGCTTCATTTGGTCTTACTTTGGTCAATGGCTCCATTTTAGTCACTAGGATGTTGTAGATAACCAAAGGATAGTGTAATGAGCTATTTTGGTCCTAATTGAGTGTATTGAGCTTCATTTGGTCTTACTTTGGTAAATTCATCCATTTTAGTCACTAGAAAGGTGTAGGTAACCTAAGGATGATATAATGACCCTATTTTGGTCCTAATTGAGTGTATTGAGCTTCATTTGGTCTTACTTTGGTCAATGGCTCCATTTTACTCACTAGGATATTGTAGATAACCAAAGGATGATGTAATGAGCCTATTTTCGTCCTATTTGAGTGCATTGAGCTTCATTTGTCTTACTTTGGTCAATGGCTCCATTTTAGTCACTAGGATGTTGTAGATAACCAAAGGATGATGTAATGAGCCTATTTTGGTCCTAATTGAGTGTATTGAGCTTCATTTGTCTTACTTTGGTCAATTCATCCATTTTAGTCACTAGGAAAGTGTAGGTAACCAAAGGATGATGTAATGAGCCTATTTTTGTCTTATTGAGTGTATTGAGCTTCATTTGGTCCTTACTTTGGTCAATGGCTCCATTTTAGTCCTAGGATGTTGTAGATAACCAAAGGATGGTGTAATGAGCCTATTTTGGTCCTAATTGGGTGTATTGAGCTTCATTTGGTCTTACTTTGGTCAATTCATCCATTTTAGTCACTAGAAAGGTGTAGGTAACCATAAGGATGATGATAATGACCCTATTTTGGTCCTAATTGAGTGTATTGAGCTTCATTTGGTCTTACTTTGGTCAATGGCTCCATTTTAGTCACTAGAAAGGTGTAGGTAACCTAAGGATGATATAATGACCCTATTTTGGTCCTAATTGAGTGTATTGAGCTTCATTTGGTCTTACTTTGGTCAATGGCTCCATTTTACTCACTAGGATGTTATAGATAACCAAAGGATGATGTAATGAGCCTATTTTGGTCCTAATTGAGTGTATTAAGCTTCATTTGGTCTTACTTTGGTCAATTCATCCATTTTAATCACTTGGATGTTGTAGATAACCAAAGGATAGTGTAATGAGCCTATTTTTGTCCTAATGAGTGTATTGAGCTTCATTTGGTCTTACTTTGGTCAATTCATCCATTTTAGTCACTAGGAAGTGTAGGTAACCACAGGATGATGTAATGAGCCTATTTTTGTTCTTATTGAGTGTATTTAGCTTCATTTCAACTTACATTGGTCAATTCCTCCATTTTAGTCACTAGGATGTTGTAGATAATCAAAGGATAGTGCAATGAACCTATTTTGGTCCTAATTGAGTATATTGAGCTTCATTTGGTCTTACTTTGGTCAATTCATCCATTTTAGTCACTAGAAAGGTGTAGGTAACCAAAGGATTATGTAATGAGCCTATTTTGATCCTAATTGAGTGTATTGAGCTTCATTTGGTCTTACTTTGGTCAATGGCTCCATTTTAGTCACTAGAAAGGTGTAGGTAACCTAAGGATGATATAATGACCCTATTTTGGTCCTAATTGAGTGTATTGAGCTTCATTGGTCTTACTTTGGTCAATGGCTCCATTTTACTCACTAGGATGTTGTAGATAACCAAAGGATGATGTAATGAGCCTATTTTCGTCCTAATTGAGTGCATTGAGCTTCATTTGTCTTACATTTGGTCAATGGCTCCATTTTAGTCACTAGGATGTTGTAGATAACCAAAGGATGGTGTAATGAGACTATTTTGGTCCTAATTGGGTGTATTGAGCTTCATTTGGTCTTACTTTTGGTAAATTCATCCATTTTAGTCACTAGAAAGGTGTAGGTAACCTAAGGATGATATAATGACCCTATTTTGGTCCGAATTGAGTGTATTGAGCTTCATTTGGTCTTACTTTGGTCAATGGCTCCATTTTAGACACTAGAAAGGTGTAGGTAACCTAAGGATGATATAATGACCCTATTTTGGTCCTAATTGAGTGTATTGAGCTTCATTTGGTCTTACTTTGGTCAATGGCTCCATTTTACTCACTAGGATGTTATAGATAACCAAAGGATGATGTAATGAGCCTATTTTGGTCCTAATTGAGTGTATTGAGCTTCATTTGGTCTTACTTTGGTCAATTCATCCATTTTAATCACTTGGATGTTGTAGATAACCAAGGATAGTGTAATGAGCCTATTTTTGTCCTAATTGAGTGTATTGAGCTTCATTGGTCTTACTTTGGTCAATGCCTCCATTTTAGTCACTAGGATGTTGTAGATAACCAAAGGATGGTGCAATGAACCTATTTTGGTCCTAATTGAGTATATTGAGCTTCATTTGGTCTTACTTTGGTCATTCATCCATTTTAGTCCTAGAAAGGTGTAGGTAACCAAAGGATGATTAATGAGCCTATTTTCGTCCTAATTGAGTGCATTGAGCTTCATTTGGTCTTACATTGGTCAATGGCTCCATTTTAGTCACTAGGATGTTGTAGATAACCAAAGGATGGTGTAATGAGCCTATTTTGGTCCTAATTGGGTGTATTGAGCTTCATTTTGTCTTACTTTGGTCAATGGCTCCATTTTAGTCACTAGGATGTTGTAGATAACCAAAGGATGATGTAATGAGCCTATTTTGGTCCTAATTGAGTGTATTGAGCTTCATTTGGTCTTACTTTGGTCAATTCATCCATTTTAGTCACTAGGAAGTGTAGGTAACCAAGGATGATGTAATGAGCCTATTTTGTTCTAATTGACTGTATTTAGCTTCATTTCGACTTACTTTGGTCAATGCCTCCATTTTAGTCACTAGGATGTTGTAGATAACCAAAGGATGGTGCAATGAACCTATTTTGGTCCTAATTGAGTATATTGAGCTTCATTTGGTCTTACTTTGGTCAATTCATCCATTTTAGTCACTAGAAGGTGTAGGTAACCAAAGGATGATGTAATGAGCCTATTTTTGTTCTAATTGAGTGTATTGAGCTTCATTTCATCTTACTTTGGTCAATGCCTCCATTTTAGTCACTAGGATGTTGTAGATAACCAAAGGATGGTGCAATGAACCTATTTTGGTCCTAATTGAGTATATTGAGCTTCATTTGGTCTTACTTTGGTCAATTCATCCATTTTAGTCACTAGAAAGGTGTAGGTAACCAAAGGATGATGTAATGAGCCTATTTTGGTCCTAATTGAGTGTATTGAGCTTCATTTGGTCTTACTTTGGTCAATGGCTCCATTTTAGTCACTAGGATGTTGTAGATAACCAAAGGATAGTGTAATGAGCCTATTTGTTCCTATTGAGTGATGAGCTCATTTGTCTACTTTGGTCAATGCTCCATTTTAGTCACTAGATGTTAGATAACCAAAGATGATGTAATGAGCCTATTTTGGTCCTAATTGAGTGTATTGAGCTTCATTTGGTCTACTTTGGTCAATTCATCCATTTTAGTCACTAGGATAAGTTGTAGGTAACCACAGGATGATGTAGATGAGACCTATTTTTGTCCTATTGAGTGTATTTAGCTTCATTGTCAACTTACTTTGGTCAATTCCTCCATTTTAGTCACTAGGATGTTGTAGATAACCAAAGGATAGTGCAATGAACCTATTTTGGTCCTAATTGAGTATATTGAGCTTCATTTGGTCTTACTTTGGTCAATTCATCCATTTTAGTCACTAGAAAGGTGTAGGTAACCAAAGGATTATGTAATGAGCCTATTTTGATCCTAATTGAGTGTATTGAGCTTCATTTGGTCTTACTTTGCTCAATGGCTCCATTTTAGTCACTAGAAAGGTGTAGGTAACCTAAGGATGATATAATGACCCTATTTTGGTCCTAATTGAGTGTATTGAGCTTCATTGGTCTTACTTTGGTCAATGGCTCCATTTTACTCACTAGGATGTTGTAGATAACCAAAGGATGATGTAATGAGCCTATTTTCGTCCTAATTGAGTGCATTGAGCTTCATTTGGTCTTACATTTGTCAATGGCTCCATTTTAGTCACTAGGATGTTGTAGATAACCAAAGATGGTGTAATGACTATTTTGGTCCTAATTGGGTGTATTGAGCTTCATTTGGTCTTACTTTTGGTAAATTCATCCATTTTAGTCACTAGAAAGGTGTAGGTAACCTAAGGATGATATAATGACCCTATTTTGGTCCGAATTGAGTGTATTGAGCTTCATTTGGTCTTACTTTGGTCAATGGCTCCATTTTTAGACACTAGAAAGGTGTAGGTAACCTAAGGATGATATAATGACCCTATTTTGGTCCTAATTGAGTGTATTGAGCTTCATTTGGTCTTACTTTGGTCAATGGCTCCATTTTACTCACTAGGATGTTATAGATAACCAAAGGATGATGTAATGAGCCTATTTTGGTCCTAATTGAGTGTATTGAGCTTCATTTGGTCTTACTTTGGTCATTCATCCATTTTAATCACTTGGATGTTGTAGATAACCAAAGGATAGTGTAATGAGCCTATTTTTGTCCTAATTGAGTGTATTGAGCTTCATTTGGTCTTACTTTGGTCAATGCCTCCATTTTAGTCACTAGGATGTTGTAGATAACCAAAGGATGGTGCAATGAACCTATTTTGGTCCTAATTGAGTATATTGAGCTTCATTTGGTCTTACTTTGGTCAATTCATCCATTTTAGTCACTAGAAAGGTGTAGGTAACCAAAGGATGATGTAATGAGCCTATTTTTGTTCTAATTGAGTGTATTGAGCTTCATTTCTCTTACTTTGGTCAATGCCTCCATTTTAGTCACTAGGATGTTGTAGATAACCAAAGGATGGTGCAATGAACCTATTTTGGTCCTAATTGAGTATATTGAGCTTCATTTGGTCTTAGTTTGGTCAATTCATCCATTTTAGTCACTAGAAAGGTGTAGGTAACCAAAGGATGATGTAATGAGCCTATTTTGGTCCTAATTGAATTGAGCTTCATTTCTTACTTTGGTCAATGTCCATTTTAGTCACTAGGATGTTGTAGATAACCAAAGGATAGTGTAATGATATTTTGTCCTAATTGAGTGTATTGAGCTTCATTTCTTACTTTGGTCAATCCATTTTAGTCACTAGGATGTTGTAGATAACCAAAGGATGGTGCAATGAACCTATTTTGGTCCTAATTGAGTGTATTGAGCTTCATTTGGTCTTACTTTGGTCAATGCTCCATTTTAGTCACTAGGATGTTGTAGATAACCAAAGGATTGAACCTATTTTGGTCCTAATTGAGTATATTGAGCTTCATTTGGTCTTACTTTGGTCAATTCATCCATTTTAGTCACTAGAAAGGTGTAGGTAACCAAAGGATGATGTAATGAGCCTATTTTGTCCTAATTGAGTGTATTGAGCTTCATTTGGTCTTACTTTGGTCAATGGCTCCATTTTAGTCACTAGAAAGGTGTAGGTAACCTAAGGATGATATAATGACCCTATTTTGGTCCTAATTGAGTGTATTGAGCTTCATTGGTCTTACTTTGGTCAATGGCTCCATTTTACTCACTAGGATGTTGTAGATAACCAAAGGATGATGTAATGAGCCTATTTTGTCCTAATTGAGTGCATTGAGCTTCATTTGGTCTTACTTTGGTCAATGGCTCCATTTTAGTCACTAGGATGTTGTAGATAACCAAAGGATGGTGTAATGAGCCTATTTTGGTCCTAATTGGGTGTATTGAGCTTCATTTGGTCTTACTTTGGTAAATTCATCCATTTTAGTCACTAGAAAGGTGTAGGTAACCAAGGATGATATAATGACCTATTTTGGTAATTGAGTGTATTGAGCTTCATTTGGTCTTACTTTGGTCAATGGCTCCATTTTAGTCACTAGAAAGGTGTAGGTAACCTAAGGATGGACCCTATTTTGGTCAATTGAGTGTATTGAGCTTCATTTGGTCTTACTTTGGTCAATGGCTCCATTTTACTCACTAGGATGTTATAGATAACCAAAGGATGATGTAATGAGCCTATTTTGGTCCTAATTGAGTGTATTGAGCTTCATTTGGTCTTACTTTGGTCAATTCATCCATTTTAATCACTGGATGTTGTAGATAACCAAGGATGTGTAATGAGCCTATTTTTTGTCCTAATTGAGTGTATTGAGCTTCATTTGGTCTTACTTTGGTCAATGCCTCCATTTTAGTCACTAGGATGTGTAGATAACCAAAGGATGGTGCAATGAACCTATTTTGGTCCTAATTGAGTATATTGAGCTTCATTTGGTCTTACTTTGGTCAATTCATCCATTTTAGTCACTAGAAAGGTGTAGGTAACCAAAGGATGATGTAATGAGCCTATTTTGTCCTAATTGAATTGAGCTTCATTTGGTCTTACATTGGTCAATGGCTCCATTTTAGTCACTAGGATGTTGTAGATAACCAAAGGATGGTGTAATGAGCCTATTTTGGTCCTAATTGGGTGTATTGAGCTTCATTTGTCTTACTTTGGTCAATGGCTCCATTTTAGTCACTAGGATGTTGTAGATAACCAAAGGATGATGTAATGAGCCTATTTTGGTCCTAATTGAGTGTATTGAGCTTCATTTGGTCTTACTTTGGTCAATTCATCCATTTTAGTCACTAGGAAGGTGTAGGTAACCAAGGATGATGTAATGAGCCTATTTTTGTTCTAATTGACTGTATTTAGCTTCATTTCGACTTACTTTGGTCAATGCTCCATTTTAGTCACTAGGATGTTGTAGATAACAAAGGATGGTGCAATGAACCTATTTTGGTCCTAATTGAGTGTATTGAGCTTCATTTGGTCTTACTTTGGTCAATTCATCCATTTTAGTCTAGGAAGGTGTAGGTAACCAAAGGATGATGTAATGAGCCTATTTTGTTCTAATTGAGTGTATTGAGCTTCATTTCATCTTACTTTGGTCAATGCCTCATTTTAGTCACTAGGATGTTGTAGATAACCAAAGGATGGTGCAATGAACCTATTTTGGTCCTAATTGAGTATATTGAGCTTCATTTGGTCTTAGTTTGGTCAATTCATCCATTTTAGTCACTAGAAAGGTGTAGGTAACCAAAGGATGATGTAATGAGCCTATTTTGGTCCTAATTGAGTGTATTGAGCTTCATTTGGTCTTACTTTGGTCAATGGCTCCATTTTAGTCACTAGGATGTTGTAGATAACCAAAGGATGTGTAATGAGCTATTTTGGTCCTAATTGAGTGTATTGAGCTTCATTTGGTCTTACTTGGTAAATTCATCCATTTTAGTCACTAGAAAGGTGTAGGTAACCTAAGGATGATATAATGACCCTATTTTGGTCCTAATTGAGTGTATTGAGCTTCATTTGGTCTTACTTTGGTCAATGGCTCCATTTCTCACTAGGATATTGTAGATAACCAAAGGATGATGTAATGAGCCTATTTTCGTCCTATTTGAGTGCATTGAGCTTCATTTGTCTTTTTGGTCAATGGCTCCATTTTAGTCACTAGGATGTTGTAGATAACCAAAGGATGATGTAATGAGCCTATTTTGGTCCTAATTGAGTGTATTGAGCTTCATTTGTCTTACTTTGGTCAATTCATCCATTTTAGTCACTAGGAAAGTGTAGGTAACCAAGGATGATGTAATGAGCCTATTTTTGTTCTTATTGAGTGTATTGCTTCATTTCAACTTACTTTGGTCAATTCCTCCATTTTAGTCACTAGGATGTTGTAGATAACCAAAGGATGTGCAATGAACCTATTTTGGTCCTAATTGAGTATATTGAGCTTCATTTGGTCTTACTTTGGTCAATTCATCCATTTTAGTCACTAGAAAGGTGTAGGTAACAAAGGATATATGTAATGAGCCTATTTTGTCCTAATTGAGTGTATTGAGCTTCATTTGGTCTTACTTTGGTCAATGGCTCCATTTTAGTCACTAGAAAGGTGTGGTAACCTAAGGATGATATAATGACCCTATTTTGGTCCTAATTGAGTGTATTGAGCTTCATTGGTCTTACTTTGGTCAATGGCTCCATTTTACTCACTAGGTTGTAGATAACCAAAGGATGATGTAATGAGCCTATTTTGTCCTAATTGAGTGCATTGAGCTTCATTTGGTCTTACTTGGTCAATGGCTCCATTTTAGTCACTAGGATGTTGTAGATAACCAAAGGATGGTGTAATGAGCCTATTTTGGTCCTAATTGGTGTATTGAGCTTCATTTGGTCTTACTTTGGTAAATTCATCCATTTTAGTCACTAGAAAGGTGTAGGTAACCAAGGATGATATAATGACCTATTTTGGTCCTAATTGAGTGTATTGAGCTTCATTTGGTCTTACTTTGGTCAATGGCTCCATTTTACTCACTAGGATGTTGTAGATAACCAAAGGATGATGTAATGAGCCTATTTTGGTCCTAATTGAGTGTATTAAGCTTCATTTGGTCTTACTTTGGTCAATTCATCCATTTTAATCACTTGGATGTTGTAGATAACCAAAGGATAGTGTAATGAGCCTATTTTTGTCCTAATTGAGTGTATTGAGCTTCATTTGGTCTTACTTTGGTCAATGCTCCATTTTAGTCACTAGGATGTTGTAGATAACCAAAGGATGGTGCAATGAACCTATTTGGTCCTAATTGAGTATATTGAGCTTCATTTGGTCTTACTTTGGTCAATTCATCCATTTTAGTCAGAAAGGTGTAGGTAACCAAAGGATGATGTAATGAGCCTATTTTGTCCTAATTGAGTGCATTGAGCTTCATTTGGTCTTACTTTGTCAATGGCTTTTTAGTCACTAGAAAGTGTAGGTAGGATGATATAATGACCCTATTTTGGTCTTGAGTGTATTGAGCTTCATTGGTCTTACTTTGGTCAATTTTACACTAGGATGTTGTAGATAACCAAAGGATGATGTAATGAGCCTATTTTCGTCCTAATTGAGTGCATTGAGCTTCATTTGGTCTTACATTTGTCAATGGCTCCATTTTAGTCACTAGGATGTTGTAGATAACCAAAGGATGGTGTAATGAGCCTATTTTGGTCCTAATTGGGTGTATTGAGCTTCATTTGGTCTTACTTTGGTAAATTCATCCATTTTAGTCACTAGAAAGGTGTAGGTAACCTAAGGATGATATAATGACCCTATTTTGGTCAATTGAGTGTATTGAGCTTCATTTGGTCTTACTTTGGTCAATGGCTCCATTTTCACTCCAAGGATGATATAATGACCTATTTTGGTCCTAATTGAGTATTGAGCTTCATTTGGTCTTACTTTGGTCAATGGCTCCATTTTACTCACTAGGATGTTAGATAACCAAAGGATGATGTAATGAGCCTATTTTGGTCCTAATTGAGTGTATTGAGCTTCATTTGGTCTTACTTTGGTCAATTCATCCATTTTAATCACTTGGATGTTGTAGATAACCAAAGGATAGTGTAATGAGCCTATTTTTGTCCTAATTGAGTGTATTGAGCTTCATTTGGTCTTACTTTGGTCAATGCCTCCATTTTAGTCACTAGGATGTTGTAGATAACCAAAGGATGGTGCAATGAACCTATTTTGGTCCTAATTGAGTATATTGAGCTTCATTTGGTCTTACTTTGGTCAATTCATCCATTTTAGTCACTAGAAAGGTGTAGGTAACCAAAGGATGATGTAATGAGCCTATTTTCGTCCTAATTGAGTGCATTGAGCTTCATTTGGTCTTACATTGGTCAATGGCTCCATTTTAGTCACTAGGATGTTGTAGATAACCAAAGGATGGTGTAATGAGCCTATTTTGGTCCTAATTGGGTGTATTGAGCTTCATTTTGTCTTACTTTGGTCAATGGCTCCATTTTAGTCACTAGGATGTTGTAGATAACCAAAGGATGATGTAATGAGCCTATTTGGTCCTAATTGAGTGTATTGAGCTTCATTTGGTCTTACTTTGGTCAATTCATCCATTTTAGTCACTAGGAAGTGTAGGTAACTAGAGGATGATGTACCTATTTTTGTTCTATTGACTGTATTTAGCTTCATTTCGACTTACTTTGGTCAATGCCTCCATTTTAGTCACTAGGATGTTGTAGATAAACAAAGGATGGTGCAATGAACCTATTTTGGTCCTAATTGAGTGTATTCAGCTTAATTTGGTCTTACTTTGGTCAATTTATCCATTTTAGTCACTAGGAAGGTGTAGGTAACCAAAGGATGATGTAATGAGCCTATTTTTGTTCTAATTGAGTGTATTGAGCTTCATTTCATCTTACTTTGGTCAATGCCGCATCTTTAGTCACTAGGATGTTGTAGATAACCAAAGGATGGTGCAATGAACCTATTTTGGTCCTAATTGAGTACATTGAGCTTCATTTGGTCTTAGTTTGGTCAATTCATCCATTTTAGTCACTAGAAAGGTGTAGGTAACCAAAGGATGATGTAATGAGCCTATTTTGGTCCTAATTGAGTGTATTGAGC